>JAXIVJ010001022.1:0-145000 GCA_036785665.1 Chirona hameri
CACGCTACTCTCTGTTGTCCGGGTGCTAGTGCTGATCTGCAACGCGGTCTCCTACCCCGTCGACCCCGCGTGTCATCATCGCCAGCTTCGTCACCAGCATCATCACTCGCGGCTCTTAACCGAAGCGAACACCAGGCGCCCGGTACGACCTGCCGGCCCACTGCGTTCGGCCCGCGAGCCCCGGCCGGAGCTCACATTCGCGGCGGCTGCGGCCCCCCCTGGCCGGCCCGCCGAACCTGAGCCGCACCAGAGGTTTTTTCAACTGCAACCTGAGCCGCGTCAGCAGCCTCTCGCCTGCCCCGCCCCGGGCGGTGACGTCACCACCCCGCTCGGTGTCACAGTCGACCGACGAGACTCCCCTCCCTCAAGCAGCCCGACCCCTCCCGCCAGTGGCGCGGCCCCGCCTACCGGTGACGTCAGCCCGGCCCGGCCGGGTCGGGACGGCACGCCGAGAGCGCAGCCGCGCAGCGGTGGCCGACGGCCGCAGCGCCGGGGGGCGCGTGGACGGAGGGGGAGAGGAGGCGGCAACACTGGCAACGGCACCCGCATCAACACCTGTAACAGCATCCGCATCGGCTCCATCAACGTCCAATCACTGAAGCCCAAGCTCCTTGACCTAGCCAACGACCTGTATCGTCTGGATTACGATACCATCGCAATCTCCGAGACGTGGCTCCGGCCCAGCACTCCAACCAGACTGCTAGTCATCCCAGGCTACACCCTCCACCGTGCTGACCGCCCCGACAACCGCGGGTACGGTGGAGTTGCTCTGGCCACCAAACACACCATCACGGCATCTCCGCTCAAGCTCACCACCGATAAGAGCCCAGACAGCAAGCTCGAGTCCCTCTGGGCCGTCATCAAGCAGGAACGAGGACGCCAACTCGTGATCGGTAGTGTCTACCGCCCACCTCGACACACGGTCACGGCGCTGCAGGCGGACTTTGACGACTTGGAGCGCCAGCTGCAGCAGGTTTTAGCGAAGTGCCCGACCGCGTCCACGGTGATTTGCGGTGACCTGAACTGTGACCTTTTGAAGGCTGGTCACGACCCTGGCCGTAGGCGCTTAGAGGAGTTTCTCCACGATTACTCGCTTTTTCAATCGGTAACATCCTCCACGTACGCCTCAGGCTCTCTACTGGATGTTTGTATCGTTCAGCGCCGTGACATTGTTTTAGACTGCCGCACCGCTCACTGTAATTATAGCCCCCATAACTTTATCCGTGTCAGCATGAACATTCCCCGTGTTCGCCGTAAACCGACCGTCACCCGCTCTCGCTGTCTCAACCGCATCGATGGTGGTGCCTTTCTTCGCGACCTACAAACCGCTGATTGGGGGGGAGTTTTTATCTCTACGACCGTTGCCGACAAGTGGTGCTCCTTCATGTCAAATTTTCTACCGATTCTCGACGCACACGCCCCGCTGCGGGATGTCAGGATTCGCAACCCCACCGCGCCTCCAGTCTCCGACCAGACTCGGTCGCTCATGGCCCAGCGCCGCGCAACCCTGCGCCAGGCAGGCAGAGGGTCCCCTGAGTACCGAGAACTCAATCGAGCCGTCCGGTCCGCCATTCGCCGGGACACACGTTTAGCAATAGGCCAGCGCATACGCGAGCAAGGCGCGCACACAGTCTGGCGGAACATGCGAGCCGTCATAGGCGACAAAAAGGCGGCGCAAAAGGTTCAGCCACAGGTACCTGACGAAGACCTGAACGCGTTTTTTGTGTCTGTGGGTCCCCGAGTTGCGGCAGAAATAGCCGCTGGTGGCGCGGCCCCGGCCCCTGCCTGCCGCCTTCCGCGAGTCGGTGCCTGCACATTATTCTTATCCCCTATTGACCTAGTCTCACTTACTCGAACCATCGCCACCATGCGTAACTCTCCAGCACGCGGTGCGGACGGAATCTGTATCCGAGTCATCAAAGCCGTCCTCCCTGCTATCGGTGAAGTCATCCTTCACATCGTCAACTCCTCACTTACCCTGGCCGAATTCCCCGACTCCTGGAAACATTCCATCATTCACCCGATCCACAAGTCTGGCGACCCATCTGACCCATCAAACTTCCGTCCAATCTCAATCATACCTGTCATCTCCAAAGTGGTAGAGCGGGTGGTGCAGAAGCAGCTCTACTCCTACCTATCCGACAATCATCTCCTCTCTCCTTCCCAGCACGGTTTCCGACCCCATCACTCCACAGAAACCGCGCTACTGTCCATCACCGATCGCATGCTTTCCGCCACCGATAGCGGGGAGATATCACTACTTTGCCTCCTCGACCTAAGTAAAGCTTTTGACGTCATCGACCACGACCTACTCCTGAACAAATTGCAGCAGCATGGAGTTGACACCACATGGTTCCATTCTTACCTCCACGGACACACCCAAAGTGTGTCATCAGGCGCCGTGACCTCTCGACCACTCGCTAACACCATCGGCGTTTTTCAGGGGTCGGCCCTGGGGCCTTTGTTGTTCAGCATCTTTGCTAACGACATGGCGTCGCTTTCTGAAGGCGGCGTGGTGCAGTACGCGGACGATACCCAGGTGCTTATCACCGGCAAAAAGGGCGACCTACCAGCGCTCATCTCCCGCCTGGAGCTAACTCTCGTCACACTGGATTCTTGGTTTCGCGCGAACGGCCTCAAAGTAAACACGGCAAAAACTCAGCTCATCGCTTTCGGTAGCCGCCAAAATTTGCGCAATCTGCCACATTTTCAGGTCACCTTCCGTGACGCAGCCCTCCAACCCGTGAAGGAAGTCAAAAATCTGGGCATCACTTTTGATCAAACACTGTCGTGGGACGCTCATGTGTCCCACGTCAGCCGCAGCTGCATAGGCATCTTGGCCGGCCTCTCCCATGCGCGCCACCTCTTACCTGATGGCATCATCACCACACTGGTCACTGCGCTGGTCCTCCCGCACGTCAGATACTGCATATCTGTATACGGCAATGGCACCCAGAAGAACCTGGACAAAATTCAAAAGATCTTAAACTATGCTGCTCGCACCATTTTCGGACGTCGCAAATTTGATCACGTGTCCGACCTGCGGGAAGGGCTAGGCTGGCTGACTGCCCACCAACTCGTTGACGCGGCCACGCTCAGCATGGCACACAAAATCATGGCGAATGGCGAACCGGACGTGCTCGCAGGCGCCTTCCGCACAAACAGCTCTGTCCGCGCCAGACCCACCAGGCAGGACCAGCAGCTGCACGTCCCCCACTCCAGAACTGAGGCCGGTAAGCGGAGGTTCTCCTGCAGGGCACCCGCCCTGTACAACGGACTCCCACCTGACATCTCGCAGCTGGGGCCGCCAGCTTTCACGCGCGCGGTGAAACGACACCTCGGGTCCGCTACTACGGACGACTGATCTCAGTGACCCGTATGTGTCGTGATATATGTGAATGTTGGTGGTTTTAGGATTTAGGCTGTGCGACTGTGTGCTCTCTTTCACTGCATGTCTTACTCCCCCACTCGACCCGGGGCTTAATAGCCACGCCAACTTGTGGATGCCCCGTGAAGTAAATACATACATACATACATACATATGGTTGTTGAAAATTATAATTAACTGTACACGCATTTTAATTGTAAAGTGCACTGACGTAATGGTGATGTTGAGTTTGCAATATTAAAAAGCAAATCATAGTCCGAAAATAAGTGATTGTTTGTAAATAGTGATGAGGCGACTCCAATTTTACGAATGTGTGCCAATCATGAGTGGTGCTAATGTATTTTTTGATCTAATGGGGGAGTTCTGGGAACCAAATTTTGCAGGTGAAGTCGGACAAGTTTAATCTACCGATACACACCAAAAAATTCATAGTGGCCTGGGAGGTGGCAATATCCCTTTAACCCTCGCCCGGGTGGTAGGGCAAAATCACTACGTGTTCGGGTAGGGGGGGGGGGGGGGGGGGTACGGCCACCCTTAGCGTTTCGCCCCTAATTGAGCTAGAGCTTCGATTCAAATTCGAACGTGTTGCTTGTGACGAGAGGAAGCCGCTGATACCCGATGTTAAGGTAGTGGTTCTTTAGGTGACTTCTGAGGTCATGTCAATGACCCAAATGTCATACAAATTGAAAATGCGTATAAATTGAATTTTATCGAACTAGAATCGTGAATGGGCATATCATAATGCTTAATGGGTGCCAAATTCGTAATCAGCGTCACACAATGTCCTAAAAACTGCCAAATTCCAAAAAGGTCATGTCAGATCATCTGAGGTCAATGACCTAGGTTGACCTGTGGAAGCACATGACCCCAGTGGAACATATAATTATGTAAAATGGATCCCAAATTTGAAACCAGCGTAACAAAATGTCCTAGAAACCGCCAGAAGCTCCAAAAAGTCATCTGAGGTCATCGGAGGTCAATGACCTCAGTTGACCTCTGAAAAGGTCAATCGATGTCACAATCTCAGTGGAAACCACAACTGTCACCTGGAAACACCTGTGCATATGCTCCTGAACAACAAACACTCGAAAACTGCAGAAGTTACAAGCATCGATACTGCGGGACGCCAGTTGCGTCTGACATGACCTTGAGAAACAGGTCATAGGTCACGGGTCATGTAGGTTAGAACTTCAAAATGTTCAGAGTATATGATACATTTTTCAAAAGTAGGGTACTGAAATTTGCATCGAAATCGGTTGTAAACTACGCGAGTTAGTCCAGAAAAACAGGAGGTGGCATCCCCCTCCCTACCCGGGCGAGGGTTAAGGCAGAATTTGAAATTGCTTCGATTCGTCGTGTTTCACACGATTATGTCGCCTTGGTATGAACACACTGCTTAAAAACAACATTCCTCTGCGTTCTCGGCCGGATACGAAATCCATTTGTAACGGCGCCTTAACGGCCGGGTGCCAAGATCGCCCACCCCGCCCATTAGCTCAGCCAGCCACCCTCCCCTCCCCGCTTCCGTCCCCTCCCCTCCTCCCCTCTCTCGATACAGTTCAGCATTAGTCCGTCTGAGACGGTGGCGACCATCAGTGACGGGCCGCGGAACGCGGGCACGGGAAGGACGCCGGCCGCTGTTAATCACCCGTGTCGTCCGCTAATGCCGCCGCGCCGCGCACACAACGTCGTTTGTAACCGAACGTCGTTAGTCGCGTCGAAGACGACGTTCGACGGGTGCTGCGGCACGCGCCGCCCCCTCCACCTCCGGCTCGGGTTATCGGTGGGAGCTGTGGTCTGCGAATGGCTTCATCATCACGAGGAGTGACTCAAGTGTCGGTAGTCAGAAGGCGTTGGTACACCATGGTCTTAGCGACATAGTTTGTCCTTCGAAACGGATTTGTATCGCCCTTAGTCCTTTCTACCACCCTCTTCCAATGTGTGGTTTTACATACTTGACTGTGGATGCAATTACACCTACTGTTGGCGCGAGCTCACCTCAGTGTCTGGCCTAGACTCGGAATCTCCCTCAGACTCGGACTGACTCAGACTCTCTCGTGACTCACTCTCCCCGTCCGTCGCCGCTGGCAGATGCCGGAGGCGGCCTTCTCTCGCCGCCTGCTCGCCTTCTCCCGCCGCCTGCTCGCCTTCTCTCACCGCCTGCTCGCCTTCTCCCGCCGCCTGCCGACACCGGAAACACTCGATTTCCGGCGGAAATGATACACGACCTGCTCCGGGAGTGATTGTGTGGAGACGCGTGCTGTGTTGGGTGTGGTGCCGGCGCGGGTCAGATGCCAGCAGCTCTGCCGCGGCTGGTATGTGGAAGAGATGGTATGTGACACGAGTATGATATACCTACCATCATCATGGACCGTGGCCGGTACCACACACACACATACATACCTTCGTCCTTCACGCATGCTGATTTCGTTTATTTTTCAGTAGTTTACAAAAATATTCATTAACTTCTGTCGTTTGCATGAACTATGTCCCCTATTAGATATGAAGCATCAACAATAAACATATCACAATGTAATGGTTCAATAAACTACCGGTTAACCGATGGATAGGAGTTTATCCGTGGATAGGTGTAGCCTCAGGGCTCAGAACCCCCAGCCAGTGCGAGCGGGACTCCCGCCTGTAGCGACCGTCTGTGTAATCGTCGGTTTCCCTTACTTGCAGTTCTGCATTTGGTCGCTAGATGGCAGCAACAGTGCGGCAGGCTGGTCTGGGTCGGGTTGATAGCCGGGATAGAGAAGACGTTGCTTGGATGGCTGGATGGACGGAATTCGTTTGGTCGGTGATATTGGCACTGTGATATACGCGGAGAGTCGAATTGAAAGTCAAACGATTGCCCGCCTGAGGAAGGGTCCGAATTGAAAGGGAATTTGAAGAAAGGCTCGAAAAACAGTTGTCGATTCCAACCCATTATGCAGAAAGTGTTTTTGTATGCTGTGCGAACTAGTGCCGGACGTCAGACAGCCGGACGTGTTTGTTGACTTCGCGAGGCCGAGCTGGAAGCAAGCAGACGTCTGGAGGAAATAGAGCTGCGCTGCAAAATACAGAGCTCCATGTTGAATTCAGTTCTGGCGGGCATGGTGCCGGCCACCTGGAGTGGAACGGGCTGATAGACTTGGCGTACTACTAGTGTGTCCTATACACCAACTGCATCATTCAGCATATTACGTCATGTGGCCTGCTTTGCTTGGCTGTGCCCAACACAGGCCGTGCCTTGTTTTAGTGGTGCACTGCTCACCGATGTCGGCGGCAGTGCGACGCGGCGCCGGCGCATGCATTCCTATTTCTCTCCTTTCAAGTGAAAAAGGAAATGATGACTTACATTATCTTGTTATAATACAATTACAGACTGTTTGGTCTTAAATTATATCCTCGCCGCTTGAACCAAAAGCATAACTTGCTAATTATGGGAAGCTAAATATTGTTGTTCTCTTTCTGCGTTGACGATTCCACATTTTCTTAATCGTAATTGATTTGCTTAGCGTATTTATTTGTAAATCGGTGAATCGGTAGGGCAATATTTCCAATGAAAGGATATTAAATGTGCATCAATGCTCTAATTAATCGTGCCTCCACGACCTTTACTCAACTTAAGCAAATATTTCCAGTAACCAGATAACATTGGTATTCCTATCCAGTTTGTATATTTGCTAATGCTATTTATATGCTATAGCAAGTCCAAATGGAAAATGCAATTAAACGAGGTAATGCTGTCAGAAAATTGTGGATGCTTATGACGCACAAATGCTCTTCGTTCACATTTTAACGAACTTAACGGATGTTACATTCGATACTTCGTCCTCCCTTTAAAATAAAAAAAATCCGTGGTGACGCTCCTGTAAACCGCTTTGTACAATGCCCCCAACCGATAGGTCACCGCCCCTAGTGCAATAAAGCTGGGATCGAAAAGCTTTCGCCACCCATCGGTTTCTCGTTTCACTCTCGGAAAGAGCTCTCAACATCTGAAGTGGAGATCGAAGGAAGATAAGGCAACAAGCTAAAAAGCAGACCCTGCAGCCCACTCAAACGAAGTACGCTTGAATCTTCAATAAATAGCGTATTGGAACCTTGTCCAGGAGGGCCGTAGCATGGAGTCGCTAAATGCGCTTAGTATTCCGGCCTCAGGGGCGGATCCAGGACAAAAATTCGGGATGGGGGGGACATCAGACGTCAAGGGGCCCTCGACCTGAAAAGGGGCCCGAACGTTTTTGCAGGTCTGAAAGGACCTCCAGTCAGTCTAAGAGTGTATTTCCAGGTCTGAAAAAGACCTTGACAAGCCTAAGAGGGCCCTCGTCAGGTCTGAAAAGAGTCCCATACCGGTCTGAGAAGGCCTGAGAGGGGCCCAAGAAGGCCTGAGAGGGCTATCAGCGACGCCCGGCCCTATGCAGGGGCGTCGCTGATAATTTTTGAGCGGAGGTCGGATGAAATGAGAAGAAAAAAATGTAACAACATTTTTATGCGTGCCGTTGCAGCATTTTCAATGTGGATTTCCATGTTACAGTAGGTACTTGTTATTAAGCGCCGCCATGCGGCGATAAATTGTTACGTGCTTGCCTGATAAAACCCATAAACATAGGCGGTGGGCCTTGTAGAGGATAAGAAGCTAAAAATGGTATTCATACAATTCAGCGTTACCACGAACTGAAGACGATGATGATGGCTTCATTATGATGATGGGCACTGATGTGACGCCGCGAAGCGGCGTGAAAATGTGCATTTTTGGTCGTGGAAAACGAAATTATAATATTGGAACCAGACCGGGAGTGGAGCAAAACTTCAGGTAACCCTTTTTCCTGGTTGCACATCGCGGTATGATGAAAAATATTTAAATAAAGGTAGTTTTTCAAATACATTATGAAAAACTACCTCTGATAGTAAATCACGATGACCGGTGGCAGTCAGCGCTCAATTGTATATACTAGTGCTAACCCGTCCGCTCCGCTGGACGATTAGCTGGCATCTCCGGGATGGAGGTATCCGCACCAATCCAGCACGTTCATTAACTGGACTGGAACTAGTGGCGGATCTACGGTTGGGCAAAATGGGCAATTGCCCCCTCCCCCCGCCAAAAAAACAACACGAAAAATCGGTAGTCAAACGTATGTTTTTGCCCCTCCAACAAATCCGAAAAATCCCGACTTGAAATTCCCGAACATCTTGCATCGGAGTAAAATGGTTATTTGTATTTAAAAATAGTAATTTGCAGACATTATATACTGACATGTTTTATGACTAGCAGCTCTATTGTTGAAGTGAACCATTTTATTTTCACCCATGTTATCTGGGTCGCAGATTCACATTATTAAATTGTCAGCTCCGTCCGTCAAACGGTTTTCGAGTTACAGCCGTGGGCAACTTTGTTGTCATACAAAACTCTAATTTTCAGAGGGCAATATCTCCCATCTAAATCATGCGAGTCATATGAACCTATATATCATCGGAATCGTCAGGAGCAATATATTCATGTTATCAAAATCATGTTTCAAAACTACGAAATTTTGGCATTGTTACATGTGATCTTAGGACTTAGACCTCAGATCACGTGATTTTATAATATGGCCTTTTAAAATTCGGATTTTTTTCTTCTTCCCAGAATTGACTTAGATACATTGGCCTTCGATGGTAAGAAAATTTGACATATTTTTTCCTCTAAATATTTTATTTGTATTTTGTTGTGGAAAAAATCATGGTCACCAGCACGTCTTTGGTAATAACTTTGCACACAATTCACTGGCGGATCCAGGGGGGTGGGGCATCAGGGGCAAATTCCCCCCCCCCGCAGGAATCTGGGGGGCATTCAATACAAGTATCCCCTCGCGCGTTCCCAATTTATCGTAAAATCGTAAAATTATCTTTGCAGCAGTCAAAATCCAGCTATCCACAGACCAAAACCGGAAAATTTCGCATGGCACAACTTTCGCAATTGCTTATAAAAAAGGGGAAAATGAATGCCATTAGATGTCTGGCAGAGGCTCTCCTTGGCGGTAATTGCTGGCACTGGCGGATCCAAGGGGGCCATCAGGGGCAAATTCCCCTCCCCACAGGAATCTGAGAGGGGCATGCAATACAAGTATGCCCCCGCGCGTTCCCTGCACTGAACGTGAAAAACAATGATCTTAGGAGAAAACTTCATGAAAACTTAGTTTTTTTTCTTCTCTCGAGTGATTGAATTTGAAGTTTGTATGCATCCCTTTCTTTCAATGATAGACAAAACAGCGCACCTGATGCAATTCAAGGAGCCCCGGTGACACTTAACCTGCGCCCCGCTGGGGGGGGGGGGGGGCGGGGATCTACCCCTCCCGGAATTTCTCAATAACTTGAGAACTATGATAGATATCAACGTTCAACTTTCAGTACCTTTTGTGCATCAATTCTACGTCTTCTCACCGAATTATAATGAATATGATGTAGTATTTTGGGAGATAATGACGTTTTAATGACGCCAATGCCATGTCATTCCATTTTTGGTGGAAAAACGATAAATGTTTGAACAATCGTAGAAAATATCATTTTGAAGCAAATTGCAAATCAAAACGTCAAAAGAAAGCAAAGGACATGTTCTTCAAAATGGTCATCTCGGATTTGTGAAAGTTTGTGTTTTTGACCCCCAAAATAAAAATACACTTTTGTTTCTGAAAAAAAAATCCACAGCACAAATTTTTGTGAATTTAAAAGTGAATTTCCTAAGCTCGATTACCAAAATAAGGTGACCGGCCCAAATCCGCGGAGAAAAAAAATGGGGATACTTTTTTGCCACAAAAAAAAAATGCCCCCCCCCCCCCCACCACCACCACCTCCACCATGGAGAGGCTAGATCCGCCAGTGACACAATTTGCTACAGAGCTTAACTCAACGGCATTATATGTGTCTCGTTGAGCTGCATTCAATGATGCATAGCATGACCCCAACAGGTCACTCCGTGACCTGAGGTTGATTTCCCAAATGACAGCTCTGGCTTGATTATACAATAGATAATTTGCTGGAATTTTCGCTTTATTTGGCAAAGTTGAACATTTTTTGTCTCTGGAAAACACTTTTAGCTATTTGTATGACATTCTCGGTCTGGAAATAGAGACTATAAAATTGTATGTCTTGAGGACCCACAGACTCCTCTATCGGCGAAATATTGCATTATGTCATCACGTAATCTTGATCACCGAGCGGATTAGGTTGTCACGTGATTCGAAGGGCCTGCACCCTCATATTCCACCTAAAACAAATCACGAATTTAAACTGAGGACATAACGAAATCATTTGACACTGACCTGATGTCACATCCCAAAATTTCGACACTTTTCCATTCGAGTTCTCAAAAAAAAATATTACATTCAATTTTATTTGTGGTTAATGGCTATTCTGATGATACATAGGTTTAATACATAGATAGCAGGAGACCTGGATTTGACACTAAATATTCGGCCTCTTATTTTAAGCACAGCAGTGAACGACGGTACTGGACTCGCATTTTCACGAGCCGAGACATAAAAGTGTATCAGCTTAACCCGCGCCGTGCCGGTGCTCGGCGCAACCTTCGCCGTGCCGGAGGCCCCCCCCCCCCCCCCCGGAGCAAAAAAAGGTGTTTAGACCCCCTCTAACTCGAAAACTAAAAGAGAAAAAGATGAGGAAAAGAGCATACGAAAGCTCTTGACAAACACATCGAAACTACTTCAGATATTTCTTTCGTAACGCCTATTGAGGTCACCAGAGGTCATCAAAGGTCACATTTTCCAGTTTTAGGGCTTCGCTCCAGAAACCCCCAGATATCACAAGAACTATGATAGCTAGGAACAAATGGGAAAAAAGCAATCTAAAGCTATTGGAAAATGCAATCTGCAAGGTGTCCTCAGATTTGAGCTCAGAGAACTCAGCAAATGTTAAAAAGGTTATTTTTTTTGCAAAAGTTTTTTCACGAATATATTTTTACCTAATAACGACAAGGAAATAATTTTGATGCCATCGTGTTTGTCTCGTCAAGGCACTTCGATTGATGTTATGTTGACCAGGTTAGGTCAACATAACAAAATTACCTCAGGTCAAGGTTAAGTGGTGACCCAAGTAGGTCATGTTGCATATGGGAAGACGTGCCTCGACGAGGCAAACACATTGGTGTCAGTTTCACTTCTCTATCGTCATTATGTCGAGAGTTATTGACATACAATTGTTGGTGACCTCGGGTAACCACGGCTGACCCTGTAGGGGTCACTAAACAAAAATGGCACCTAGGTCATCAAGAATGGCCTATAATAACTTGGTCCAGAAGGAATTAGACTGATATCTTGCGTATACTTGGAATAGGAAGCATTTGATGATTTCCCATTGACTTATAATGGGGAGGTGACGACATTGGCCCGACCTTAGGTCGCCGATGTAAAAATCCAAGATACAATAATTGTATATATATATGTGACCTTATGAAATCCTGTAAGTGTAAAACTGATCATCCAAAAACTGTGACTGTGGTACGACCGCAAGTTTTTTGGAGGTGGGGTCACGTGACCTGGTCTGGTGACCTGACCTGAGATGACCCGAGGTATTTTTTTACATAATGTGCGCAATGATGCCCAAACACCTGTGTAAAAAACGGCGGCGCTGCGCGCCGCCGTTTTTTTTAGCTATCCTTGAAAAACCTGAGGGGAGGTGTCTAAACACCCCCTCCCCCCGGCACGGCGCGGGTTAACAGCTCCGTTTCAAATTTCGGCTCTAAAATAAGAGGCTGAAAATTTCGTGTCAAATCCAGGTCTCCTGTTATCTGTGGTTTATATCATTCGAATTATGTATATGGGAGATATCGCCCGAAAAAAAGCTTTGGGCGACATTAAAGAGATGCCTGAGCCTATAACTCGAAAACCGTTCGACGGACGGGGGCTGAAAATTTTACTGCGTGAATCTACGGCCCAGATGACCCCCGACACATAGTTCACTCGCAATACGAGAAGTAGCATGTTATGGTTTGGTCGATCTGACGTGGACTGCCCCGGGTCGCATTTGGTCACGTGACTTTGAGGTCACGGAGCGACTACAAGGCCGATGTTATATATCATTGAAAGCAGGTCGACGAAATAGCATAATGCGGTTGATTTGAGCTCTATAGCGCAATTACGTGCAAAGTTATTACCAAATACGTGCTGTGCTGGTGACATTATTTTTCCAAATACAAAAATATAAATACAATATTTAGAGAGAAAAATTATCACAATTCTTTAAACATCGAAGTATATGTATGTATGTATAGATGTCGATATCACGTGTTGAAATTCCAAAATTTCCAAATTTTCCTAAAATTATTATTACATTAATTATTTATTTATTACATTAATAAATTATTACATCATAATAATATATTGTTACTGATGATTCTGATCGTATATGACTCGCATAATTTATATTTAATGATTTCATGATTCGCATTTTAAGCACAGCAGTGAATGATGACGGTGCTGGGCTCGCATTTTCACGAGCCGAGACATACAAGTGTATCAGCTTAACAGCTCTCCGTTTCAAATTTCGGCTCTAAAATAAAAGGCCGAAAATTTCGTGTAAAATCCAGGTCTCCTGTTATATAATTTGTTAATATAATTCGAATTATGTATATGGGAGATATCGTCAGCTGAAAATTAGACATTATTTTCTTTTTTATTAGCTTGACATTACAAAGTTGCCCGAGGCTGTAACTCGAAGACCCTTTGACGGACGGGACTGAAAAGTTAACAGCGTGAATCTACAGCCCAGATAACCCCCGACACATAGTTTATTCGACATGTGAGATGTAGGGTGTTATTTCGAGATGTTTTGGCCGATCTGTCTTGGAATGCCCCTATTGCCCCCCCCCCCCCCAACGAAAAATTAGTAGGTAAACGCATGTTTTTTCCCCTGCCCCCAAACCGTTCTGGGAGGTTGTGATTTTTGTTCCGGGAAGGCGTGATTTACCCCCTCTCTCCCGCTCAACGACTCCTTCGTGCTGACGACCCGACGCCACCCCCCCCCCCCGCGAAACGACTCTGCCGCTGACGACCCGACGCCTCGCCCCCCCCCCCCCCCCGGTCAACAACTTTTCGGTGATGAAACGGAGCCAAATTCCCCCCCCCCCCCCACCCACCCCCAAACTAGAAACCTAGATTCGCCACTGACTGGAACTGGAACTGCATAGGACATAATTACCTATCACCCGTCATGGGATCACCGCCCCACCAACTCTGGTACGTCGGTGACTTATCCCATCTCCCACATATGTCCTATGCATAGCTAGCTGGCATCTCCGGGATGGAGGTATCCCGTATCCGCACCAATACAGCACGTGAATTAACTGGGACTTTTCAATTGAATAAACTGAGCGGTGCCAGACAGACAGACAGACAGACAGACAGACAGACAGACAGACAGACAGACAGACAGACAGACAGACAGACAGACAGACAGACAGACAGACAGACAGACAGACAGACATACAGACAGACAGACAGACAGACAGACAGACAGACAGACAGACAGACAGACAGACAGACAGACAGACAGACAGACAGACAGACAGACAGACAGACAGACAGACAGACAGACAGACAGACAGACAGACAGACAGACAGACAGACAGACAGACAGACAGACAGACAGACAGACAGACAGACAGACAGACAGACAGACAGACAGACAGACAGACAGACAGACAGACAGACAGACAGACAGACAGACAGACAGACAGACAGACAGACAGACAGACAGACAGACAGACAGACAGACAGACAGACAGACAGACAGACAGACAGACAGACAGACAGACAGACAGACAGACAGACAGACAGACAGACAGACAGACAGACAGACAGACAGACAGACAGACAGACAGACAGACAGACAGACAGACAGACAGACAGACAGACAGACAGACAGACAGACAGACAGACAGACAGACAGACAGACAGACAGACAGACAGACAGACAGACAGACAGACAGACAGACAGACAGACAGACAGACAGACAGACAGACAGACAGACAGACAGACAGACAGACAGACAGACAGACAGACAGACAGACAGACAGACAGACAGACAGACAGACAGACAGACAGACAGACAGACAGACAGACAGACAGACAGACAGACAGACAGACAGACAGACAGACAGACAGACAGACAGACAGACAGACAGACAGACAGACAGACAGACAGACAGACAGACAGACAGACAGACAGACAGACAGACAGACAGACAGACAGACAGACAGACAGACAGACAGACAGACAGACAGACAGACAGACAGACAGACAGACAGACAGACAGACAGACAGACAGACAGACAGACAGACAGACAGACAGACAGACAGACAGACAGACAGACAGACAGACAGACAGACAGACAGACAGACAGACAGACAGACAGACAGACAGACAGACAGACAGACAGACAGACAGACAGACAGACAGACAGACAGACAGACAGACAGACAGACACAGACACAGACACAGACACAGACACAGACACAGACACAGACACAGACACGACACAGACACAGACACAGACACAGACACAGACACAGACACAGACACAGACACAGACACAGACACAGACACAGACACAGACACAGACACAGACACAGACACAGACACAGACACAGACACAGACACAGACACAGACACAGACACAGACACAGACACAGACACAGACACAGACACAGACACAGACACAGACACAGACACAGACACAGACACAGACACAGACACAGACACAGACACAGACACAGACACAGACACAGACACAGACACAGACACAGACACAGACACAGACACAGACACAGACACAGACACAGACACAGACACAGACACAGACACAGACACAGACACAGACACAGACACAGACACAGACACAGACACAGACACAGACACAGACACAGACACAGACACAGACACAGACACAGACACAGACACAGACACAGACACAGACACAGACACAGACACAGACACAGACACAGACACAGACACAGACACAGACACAGACACAGACACAGACACAGACACAGACACAGACACAGACACAGACACAGACACAGACACAGACACAGACACAGACACAGACACAGACACAGACACAGACACAGACACAGACACAGACACAGACACAGACACAGACACAGACACAGACACAGACACAGACACAGACACAGACACAGACACAGACACAGACACAGACACAGACACAGACACAGACACAGACACAGACACAGACACAGACACAGACACAGACACAGACACAGACACAGACACAGACACAGACACAGACACAGACACAGACACAGACACAGACACAGACACAGACACAGACACAGACACAGACACAGACACAGACACAGACACAGACACAGACACAGACACAGACACAGACACAGACACAGACACAGACACAGACACAGACACAGACACAGACACAGACACAGACACAGACACAGACACAGACACAGACACAGACACAGACACAGACACAGACACAGACACAGACACAGACACAGACACAGACACAGACACAGACACAGACACAGACACAGACACAGACACAGACACAGACACAGACACAGACACAGACACAGACACAGACACAGACACAGACACAGACACAGACACAGACACAGACACAGACACAGACACAGACACAGACACAGACACAGACACAGACACAGACACAGACACAGACACAGACACAGACACAGACACAGACACAGACACAGACACAGACACAGACACAGACACAGACACAGACACAGACACAGACACAGACACAGACACAGACACAGACACAGACACAGACACAGACACAGACACAGACACAGACACAGACACAGACACAGACACAGACACAGACACAGACACAGACACAGACACAGACACAGACACAGACACAGACACAGACACAGACACAGACACAGACACAGACACAGACACAGACACAGACACAGACACAGACACAGACACAGACACAGACACAGACACAGACACAGACACAGACACAGACACAGACACAGACACAGACACAGACACAGACACAGACACAGACACAGACACAGACACAGACACAGACACAGACACAGACACAGACACAGACACAGACACAGACACAGACACAGACACAGACACAGACACAGACACAGACACAGACACAGACACAGACACAGACACAGACACAGACACAGACACAGACACAGACACAGACACAGACACAGACACAGACACAGACACAGACACAGACACAGACACAGACACAGACACAGACACAGACACAGACACAGACACAGACACAGACACAGACACAGACACAGACACAGACACAGACACCACAGACACAGACACAGACACAGACACAGACACAGACACAGACACAGACACAGACACAGACACAGACACAGACACAGACACAGACACAGACACAGACACAGACACAGACACAGACACAGACACAGACACAGACACAGACACAGACACAGGCAGACACAGGCAGACACAGGCAGACACAGGCAGACACAGGCAGACACAGACACAGGCAGACACAGATACAGGCAGATACAGACACAGGCAGACACAGACACAGGCAGACACAGACACAGGCAGACGCTTATCAAATAGTAATATAGATGATGATAATAATAACTGTATGGCGTATGCATATGTACCGAACTGTAACAAAGAACTGGGTCATTCGTATTCGACAACCAAACATGTTCAAATTTGCCGTCCGACTATTTTTAATTTTCTTGAAAAGTTGTACACTTTCAAGGGCGGGGAATTCATTGGTGGTGCCCCCAAAAAAAAATCAAAGATACGGCCTACCGAATTTCCCCAAGTTCATTGTGCAGACCTAATTTTAACGACCAATAACTCCGAGACTAAAGAAGCGATTTTGATAAAACTTTGTTTTTGTTTGGATCGCGATTAGTCAAAGAACAATTTGGCAATCACGAATTTTCTATTTGCATTTTATTTTTGTCACGTGACCTCGTGACCTACTTTTTGCGCCGTGACCTTGACCTGTTTGAAACAGAAATCAACATTTTCGTCTGATGACTGTTTGAGCTTCATTGACGTCCTTTCGTCTCAAAAAATAAAAACGTTGAGTTCGACCTGTGAAAACTATTTTTGAGCCTTGCAATGCTGACATAATACGCTGTTTGGGCACCTGTCCGTCGATAACTTCGCATCTACTTGACATACGTTTTCGAAACGAAGTCCAGAGTGACTCCTGACGACGACACCTCTCGGTTGATGCCTGTTACACCGACATCAGGTCGCCATAGAACCTGCCAGGACAATACAACGTAACGTACCCAAACGGGGTATTGTGTCAGCATTGCAAGGCTCAAAAGTAGTTTTTAAAAAGTAGTTTTTTTCGGAAGGCCTTATCTTGGAAAATATTTGTTGGGGGAATGTTTTGGTCACCACCAATGAATTCCACGCCCTTGAAACCCCCAGTGCACAACTTTTCAAGAAAATTAAAAATGGTCGGACGGCACCCACCAAGGGCGGGGTCTTACTGTGGTAACAGTGCAACTGGTAGCAGTGTAAATGGTTTGAAAGCAGGAAGAGGCAGAACGACTTTTCCGCGCATAAATGGTCCCTATGGATCTGAAGGAGCCTGAGGGGAGATGGCTTGGGGAGATGGTCCTGGCCTGGTCCCCACTATTAGGTCTTCCGGGTCCAGCAAGTTGGGCATCGCTGGAACAGCTCCCGCGGGTTCCGATGTCCGCGTCTTTGCGTTCGCGTCGCCTATTTCGGAACTCGGCAGACTAGCTAAACATGTATCCCGCTTGAAAGTTAATATTTTGTGAAGCGAGTGGGACCTGGGGCTAGCAATTACGCCCAGGAGAGCCTCTGCCAGACATTTAATGGAATAAATTTGCACATTTTCCAAATTTGTATAAGCAATTGCGAAACTTGTGCCATGCCGCGAAGCGGCGCGAAATTTGTCAGTTTTAAACTGTGGATATCTTAATTTTGACTGTTGCAAAGGCAATTTTTACGATAAATTGTTAATATTTTCCGCAAAAAGTGTGTGTGTGTGTGGGGGGGGGGGGCGACCCTTGCCTTCTGAGAGTGGGATCCCCCCCCCCCGACCCCCGTCGGCGACGCCCCTGGCCCTATGCCAGTCTTGTAGGACCCTTGCAAGACTTGAGAGCAACCTGTGCTGGTCTGGATACCACCAGTAGGTCTGCAAGGGCCCTCGGTCGTTCTTAGAGGGTCCTGTGCCGGTGTGAGAGGGCCCTAAGGTCGGTAAGAGAGGTCCCTCAGTATCTTTGAGAGTACTATCGGGGGTCTGAGAGGGCCTTTTCTAAGCCTGAGAGGGCCATTGTCAGACTTGAATGGCCCTCCGTCCGTTTGAGAGAACCATTGCCAGGTCTGAGAAGGCTCAGACCAGGCCTCTGGCTCAGGCGGGCCAAAATGTCTCGCCTGGTGTCTGGAATAGTTAAAGTCAAAGTCAAAGTCATGTATTAAGATACATCCACGTTGTGGCTCTTACGTATCCAGTCAGAGTACATGTGTAGTGATATCGAAATACAAAGGCACAGTTTAAACACGATAAAAAAAACAATACGATCGCGGTCAATAAAAGAGAACACATTGTACATGGTAGGCCTGTCATCGCACGGGATGAGGCTTAACCACCAACCATAAGAAAATTGAAGCGGTCAATGCAGCTCACATGCTATCCACATATCGGAAACCGCAACCCCGACCGCGGGTGTTCACCTTAGACCTTAGAGATGTCAGTGTTCCAGGTTTTCGCCGCTCTAAATGCAAACGCACGCTGGCTGCTCGACAGCTTACACAACGGCAGTTCCAGCGCTCCTGCCGCAGCAGCTCGGGACTCGCGTAGCGATACATGGGCTCGCCGGACAAACATGGCCCTGATGGCGGGAGGACACTGCTCGGCGTTAAGCGCTCTGTGCACCTGGATGCGGTCGTGCTGGCGCACCATCTCATCGACTCTCTGCCAGCCAAGCGATACCAGGGCAGGTGTCACATGCTCAAAACGCCGCACTCCCGTCACCAGCCTGGCCGCGAAGTTGACAGTCTTTTGCACTCGGTGCAAGTGACACTGGGCAGCTCCTCCCCAAACGGATAGACAGTATTGGATATGGGGAAATACGTGGGCGTGGATGAGGAGTTTAAGGGTATCAGATGTGAAGTGATGGCGGATCTTGTATAGGGATGAAAGGATGGCGTTGCATCGTCGGACCACCACGGATATATGAGGTTCCAATGTCAGGTGCTGGTCGAGGAGGACTCCGAGTATTTTTAAATTTTGGCATGGATCAATTTCTGAGCCGGACAGAGTGATGTGAAAGTCTTTGGCCTTTTTGAGGGATTCTTTGGTTCCGATGATGGTAAAGAAAGTCTTGTTCGGATTCATTTTCAGACTGTTTGCCTGAAACCAATTTTGGAGATGGAGAATCGACTCTTCGACCCGCACCTTGAGGTTGGATAGGCCGTCGGCAGTGGGTGAGGAATGGTCAAGGAGCTGGGTATCGTCGGCGTAGGACAGGAGGCGACCGTGGGTGATGAAGGAGGACAGGTCGTTGATGAAGATGAGGAAGAGGACTGGTCCGACGATGGAGCCCTGAGCTACTCCGTGGGTCAGTGGGAGAGGAATGGAGGAGCCGCCGTTTACCGTCTGTTTTCGGTCTTGGAGGTAACTCCGGAACCATGGCGACTGCACACCATACCACCCAAGCTTATCCAGGAGGACACCATGATCGACACTGTCGAAGGCCTTGCTCAGATCAAGCGTCGTTAGCGACGCGACTTGGCCCTGGTCAATCTTTTTTGAGATCCAGTCGACAGCGTCGAGCATGGCGTCCTCCGTGGAGTGGCACGGTTGATACGCATACTGACATGGGGAGAGTACGTGGTTGTGGACTAGGTAAGATACGAGTTGAACGGACACTACTTTTTCAGCAATTTTTGAAAGCACCGGTAGGATCGAAATTGGCCTAAAATTGTTCATATCTGAACGGTCGCCCGATTTGTGGGCTGGGGTAACTCGTGCTATTTTCCAGGCTGTGGGAAAGGTGGATGTGATGATGGAGTGGTTGGTGAGATGGAGAATGTGAGAACCGACAACAGGGAAACACTTCACAATAGCAAATAGAGGGATGCCATCCACTCCGACCGCACGGGAGGAGCTCATGCCACTAATGGCTCTAGAGAGCTCAGGCAAGATGGCTGGCCTCAGCACCAACGCAGATGCACAAACGCGCGGCGGACGAGGTACACAGCCGGCACCACCGACACGAGCGACTTCGGCAGCGATGCGTGGGCCGACCGACGCGAAGTGCGCATTAAACTCGTCAGCCCTGTCGGCAACGTCGTCACAGCCTGAGGGGGTGACGCCTGCTGGCCGGAGAGCGAAGCTCTTCATCCGACTCCAAAACCCTCGTCGGTCCGTCAGTAGGCCGTCGCAGAGAAACTTCCGTTTGGCGCGGATGAGGAGGCTTTTCACCTTGTTGCGGCTCAGCTGGTAGCTGCGCCGCGCCTGAGGTGTCCTCTCGTCCTCCCAGGCTCGTCTGGCGGAGTCGCGCTCCTCCATTGCTTCCGTGATGTCTGGGTCATCACGGATCCATGGGCAGTCCGGGCGGCGGCGTCTGACCGTGACTGACGGACAGTGCTCGTCGACGGCCTCGTTCCAGATGCCCATGAAGACTGCGATTTTGTCGTCCACTGACGTGGCGCTGTAGGGTCCTCTGTCGCCTAGTAAGGGCCTCTCAGGCCGGGTTAGGGCCATCTGAGGACTGGAAAGGGTCCTCTCAAACAGACGCAGGCCCAATGCAAGCCCGTCAAGGGCCATATCTGACTAATGTAGGAGCCACTCAGGACTAGGACTGGGCCTCTCAAACCAGCGTATGGTCCCTTTAAGGCTTTGTCAGGCCCTCTTAAGTGGGCGTAGAACCCTCTCAGGCCCGGCCAGGACCCTCGCAAACCACCCAGGGCCCTCTCAGTACTGGCAAAGGCCCTCACCGACAGGCGTAGGAATCCCTCAGACCCAGCGAGGGCATATTCAGACCTGACAAGGACACTCTCGGACCGACGTAGGGCCCAGGTACGCAGCCAGGATTTCGCCCAGGGGGAGGGGGGGGGGGGGCGGGGCGGCGCCTCGAAAAGGCCCCTACCCGAGCGTTAAAAGGGTCCCTTCCCGAGCGTTGAATGGGCCCTATTCCCGAGCATTAAAAGTGCCCAGCAGACTTCTGACCTGGACATGGGGCCTTTGAACTTCCCAGGGGCCCTCTGGTCTGTCCAGGGGCACTCCAGGCTTCTAAGGGGCCCTTCCGACCTGGCAAGGTACTACGCTGGCTGCTTTGTCGCCCTGCCGACATGATCTCCTCCGACCCCTCCGACCTGCCCCTCCTGGTCGGAGGGGCCCCTCCGACCTGCCCAGGGGCCCCTTCGACCTACCCAGCCCCCTCCTGTGCTGGCTAGGGGCTCATTCGGCATGTGCAGGACCCTTCTGACCCATCAAGGGGCACTTTCGGTCTAGTCAGGGCCCCTCCGACCTGCACAGGAGCCTTTTGAACGTACATGGGGCCCACTGGTCTGTCCAGGGGCCCTCGAGCCTTCTAAGGGGCCCTTCCGACCGGGAAAGGGACTGTGCTGGCTGCTTTGTCTCCCTGCTGACATGCTCAGGGGGCCCTCCGACTTGCCCTGGGCCCCTTCGTGCTGGCTATGGGACCATTCTGCATGTTCAGTGGCCATTCTGACCCACCCAGAGGCCCTTTCGGTCTGGTCATAGGCCCTGTTGACCTGCATTGGGGCCCTTTGAGCTTCCCAATGGCCCTCTGGTCTGTCCAGCCTGCTAAGGGACCCTTTCGACCTGGTAAGGGAATGCGCTGGCTGCTTAGTCGCCCTGCCGACGTGCTCAGGGGCCCCTCCAACCTGCCCAGGGGCCCCTCTGTGCTGGCTAGGGGCCATTTGGCATGATCAGGGCTCTTCTGACTCGCCCAGGGGCCCTTTCGGACTAGCCAGGGGTCCCCTGACATGCACAGGGGCCCTTTGGTCGTTCATGAGGTCCTCTGTTTTTTTTTCTTCAGAGAGGGCCCTGGTGGCCCTTAAGGGCCTCTGAAGTGCTCCAAGCTCTCTAAAGACCACTTTGTGTGGTCTCCAGACTTTTAGAGAGCCCATGATACCGCGCTTCGCGCGGTCTCGTCGGCCCTTTTCGGCGCGCTGCGCGTTCCGAAAGGCCTCCTCAGATGTTTCGGGGTGTGTGTGTGGGGGGGGGGGGGGGGGGCACGTGCCCCTTGTGCCCGCCCCGCTGGATCCACCCCTGTCTGGCCTGAATCTACCACTTAGCATTATTCTTTTAAAATCGTAAGAGGACATATGATGAACGTTGTGTGTTGCTGATGTTTGTTGCTGATTTTTATATATTGCTCCTTATCGAGGGAGTGGCCGCTAAAAAGTGACAATCGGCTGACGAATGAAGGGGAGTTGGTTTCCTGCCATGCAGTCATGCAGTATAGAAACATCTATTTTGTTTAGTTGTTTGTGTGTGAACATTCGCTTTGATGTACAGTGAAAAATAGCACTGGTACGTAATTCTTCCACTTGAAAAGTTTGTTTCTTCCACTTGAAGAGTTTGTTTGTATGGTAACATATGGATGAGGCTTGTTGACCTGTCTGCTATAAAACATGTTTCGGTCAGCGGTTCAGCTGCCACTTAGTCCTCGTCCTCCGGAGACATCCGTCGATAATCGCGCCCACCCGACTCCATTTCCTCTCCGGGAAGGCGGGGCTGTTTGGTTCGTCAGGAGTTCGCTTCACACCCAGATTCGAGTTAACTCGGAAATAGCCTCGACTGGGACAGCCTGCGGTCCGTGGCAGCGACTGGGGTCACATGTGGTCGGTGGGCGGGAGAGACCGAGCCGACTGCCGACCGTGCCGACCGTGCCGGCTTTGCGACATTAAAGTTAACGCGATGTCCGGAGGCTTCTGACGGCACAAGCCATTTTTACAGTTCATTGTCATGCACTTCGTATAATTGGGCAGAAAATAGCTGGTCTGACCTTAAGCACCCAAGGTAGTAGCCTCTTAAAATCATAAGGCTAACCTCATTAGCCCTGATTGTGCTTTGTTTACGGAATTCTTCATCACAGCGTTAATAATTATGTGTGTTGCTCGTACAGTTGTGACATTGTAGAAAGTAGACTATCTAAAATTTATAAATGACCTACCCAGCTCGGCAGTATGAAGTGCAGTATGACTCCTTGTGTACTCCTTGTGTACTCCTTCCTATGTACTCCTTGTGTCTTACTCTCCTTGTGTGACAGCTCATTTGTCTCAGCCGTGGTAATTCCGTGACAAAGACACCAGATGCTGCTGTTTCTGGAAACATTATACACCTGTGGAGGGGCCATTGTCTCCTGTGCGGGTTGCTCCCGAGGGCGACTTTTGCACACGACAGGATATAAATATCTGCACTGCAGATTTGCTAGCTGCACCTTGGACCTCTTATATTGATCATGTGTCAACTTGTTTGTGTTTCTCAAAACTGCATCAGATAAGAATGTGAGAAAATCCTGCTGGATCGCCGTGCTTTTCACAAGTGGATATAAAACATGGCGTATTTAAGACACTTTGTTGCAATTAACTACTCATCTATATATGAGCAGTGGTTGTATTTAGGGAAAATGCGGACGAATGACATCATCAGAATGTTGTATACAGTCATGCAGTCAGTTATATACAGTTTGATTTGGGATATTCCATTTCAAACTACCTTACTGAATTCCTTCGGACAGGGGAGGCTCTAACTCCCTGATGCGAATGGTCCCATTGCTTGAAGACGTGTGCGACTGTCGCGCAGAGTCTTGATCAGTCGTCAGCACATGTTCAATCTCGTGCTAGGAATGGGTTGGTAGACTGTGCCGCAGTGCCGGGCTGCGATGCGGACGAGCCTAACCTATCCGGCGACTTTGCGTGGGGACTGGGGAATGGGGATGGACTAAGTAGTCGAAATTGAACAGCCGTGACAACATGACACGGGAAATCAATCTCTAATGCTAGCCATTGTCCGACAGATTTAGGCCCGGCCGTCCGGATGACATGTGTGACATGTGGATGGCATGTGTGACATGTGGATGACATGTGTGACATGTGGATGACATGATGTCCACTGACAAACCATTGACGAACATGTCTTTTGCGCCCAACCTTCTTTTTGCCTACGTTACCGGTTACCCCCGTTTAGGCTACCCTTTATTTTAACCAAGTTAGCAGTTTGATAAATAGTGTGCTTCACGCTCGCCCGCGCGTTCCGTCTATCCTATACAATCGCCGTATGTGCAGCCCGATACCATGTGTGTCAAATTAGCCCCTTCGGTGAATTGTTGTAGCCTATGATCGATTAGCGTGTGCCGAAATAGGCTCCTACACAGTAGCTGCAGGTGGTTACATTCAATGTGTCTCACTAATGGTGAGTAGCATGGATCCTTCTGTCTAAACGGCATTCACGTTGATATCAACACACGCGCCGTGCGAATATCAGCCTACGAGCCGTGCGACATTCACTTGACAAATGAGCTCACCAACGCAGTGTAACGCAATAGGGCAATAGCCGCGATGAATCGTGCTGCTGTATATAACTACATTTTAACTACTGCTGCTGTTGATGCTATTGTATTCCTTTTTGTGGTATTTATAAGATCTGTGATGAATTTTGTTCTGCATCTTTTGTATTTATCTGGCCGTTGTATTTATTTACTCGTGATACGTGATTGTGTTGTGATTCCTTAAGAAGCCAAGCAGTTATCTTTTTGACCAGTTATTGGCCATTAGTCACTGCATTGCAATTCTAGTGTTTGGTGAAGTTTGATAGGCTCTCAGCAGGTTGATGAAGGCAGTTAATTTTTGCTCTGAGTGAGGGGAATCACCGGTTTGAGGATTCACTCTCAGTATCTGCCTTGTCGAATTCAGCAATGGGCCTCATCAGACCTGATTCAAATGACGTGCTTCGCTCCGGAGATCGGCCATTTCCGCCGGTGGAGTGACGGCTACGAGCCCCGGCTCGGAGCCCCGTGGGTCGCCGGCTTTATTGCGTCATTTCCAGAAGCCGGCGCTACTTGCTGCCATCCATTCTGGCGGCGGCCGGCCGGCAGAAATTAACATTCCGCCGCGTGCCGTGTCGCCGCCCGGTGAGATGCCGGGGTCCGGGTCACGTCCCACCGTCACCATGACCGTGCCGCGCCCAGCCGCCGTCGATGGTCGCTGGTCGCCGGTCGTAGGTCGGCGGTCGCTGGTCGTCGATCGGCGGCCGTCACGAGCGGCGTAAGGTCACGCCGGTGACGCCCCCCCCCCCCGCAGCTCAGCTGACGAGCCTCACTTCCGGGGTGGCGTGTTCACTAATGAATCATGAAGTGACTCACTATCATGTCGGCAACACGTAACGATTACGCTAACGATTACGCTAACGATTACGCTAAGTTAGCGCCGGCGCCGGTGGCGCACTGAGATCGATGGGGTCGGCGGGCCGTCGCCGCCGACGTGAGTCGGCTCACGTGCGTCAGTCCCGACGGTCGGACGGTCGGACGGTCGCCGGCGGCCGGAAGGGGCGGCCGCAGGTGGCGGAGCCGCGGAGGAGGTGGCGGCCAGAGTCGGTGACGGCGGCCGGACGGGCGGCCGCAGGTGGCGGAGCCGCGGAGGAGGTGACGGCCAGAGTCGGTGACGGCGGCCGGACGGACGGCCGCAGGTGGCGGAGCCGCGGAGGAGGTGACGGCCAGAGTCGGTGACGGCGGCCGGACGGGCGGCCGTAGGTGGCGGAGCCGCGGAGGAGGCGGCGGCCAGAGTCGGTGACGGCGGCCGGGTGTCTGGCCAGAGTCTGAGACAGAGGACTGATACACAGACACCGGCATCTGTGTTTAGGGATGTGGTGGTGAGATATTTGGTGTGCTGCGTATTGTGAGTGTTGCGCTGTTCAACATTGAGCGAGGCGATGTTTAAGAATGTGGCGTCAGTGTTGTGAAGCTGACAGCTTTGGACGTCTTGCTAGCTCAAGCATCCTCTGAATCAAGCTTCAACTGTAAGGAGAGGTGCCATTGGGTGTTGAAGGAAAACTCCTAAGCGTTGAGTATGTTTTCCCGTTTTCTCTGCTGTTCACGGCCCGGAGGTTTGGTTAGCTCCAACACGTACTACGAGATTCAGGTAAACACTTCTGACAACTCCCTTAGTTGGATGGTAATTTGGTTATCCTAGCATACAAGACCAGTGACTGGCATTCTGGAGCAAGCGTATCTTGGTAAGATTCGGTTTGGTAAGATAATGTAACACTGGATCCTGCCACTCTAACACGGATCCAGCCGCTCTGTTTGGAGGAGGCCAAAGACTCAGGCACTGGCGGATCTAGGGTTTGAGTTTGGAGGGCTAAAATTTCCAATTTCGCTCCGTTTCATCAGCGAAAAGTTGTTGACTGGGGAGAGGGGAGGTGGTGTCGGGTCGTAAGCGCGAAAAGTCGTTGACCGGAGGAGGGGGGGGGGGCCTCAGCGCGAACGAAAGAGTCGTTACGCGGGGGTGGGGGCATATTTTATTTTTATTGAATGCCCCCCCATGTTCCTGTGGGATGGTGAGTCTAGAGTTCGAGTTTGGGGAGGCCAACATTTGCGTTTCGAAGCTGTTGACGGGGGGCGTCAAGTCGTTGATCGGGGGGGGGGGGGGTGGTGGCGTCAGATCATCAACGGCGAAAAGTCCTTGACTGGGAGGGGGTCGGGTCCTCAGCGCCAAGGCCCTATAACCAGGTAAAACCATCAACGTTTGTTTGTACCGTCCCCCGCGGCCAGTGGATGACATCATTGGAATGGTAACTCAGTCGCCGCCGTCCACGCTCTATATAATGAACGATAGTCTGGAATCGTTTTCGGCGGCTTTTAACCATGCTTTTACGTTGGATATGATGCAGAAAGGTGCGATGTGATCTGGCAATGGCAAATCTAGACCGTCTGTCACTTCTTACTGCACAACCTGGCCGGAATCACTCGGGTCTGACCGAGCGTATTAACCCGCGTCGTGCCGGGGTGGGGAGGGGGGGAAGGGGGGGCGTTTAGACGCCTCCCTAAGGTTTTTCGAAGATGGGGGGAAAATGGAGGCGCACAGCTCCACTTTTTTTTCGGCACAGGTGTTTGGGCATCAATTGCCCACATTGTGTGCAATTTTCAACCTCGGGACATATGAGGTCAGGTCACCAGGCCAGGTCACGTGACCCCACCTCCAAAGACGTTTGTGGTCGTACCACAACCACAGTTGTTGGCCGATCGGTTTCAAACTTACAGGATTTCATAAGGTCATAAGCACCTACAATTGGTTTATCTAGATTATTTGTATATCTGTGACCAAAGGTCGGGTCAATTTTGTGACTACCCCATTATAAGTTAATGGGGAAATATTCAAATGCTCCCTTTTCCGAGAATGCGCATGATATCAGTCCAATTACTCCAGGATAATGTTAGCATAGGTCATTCTTGATAAACCAGGTATAATTTGTGTTCAGTGACCCTTACCTACAGGGTCGGCAGATGTCATCTGAGGTCACCAACACTTGTGTGTCAATAACTCTCGACATAATGCAGATAGAGAAGTGAAACTGACACCAATATGTTTGTCTCGTCGAGAAACGTCTTTCAATATGCAACATGACCTACTTGAGTCACCAAGTTTGACCTTGACCTGAGTTCAAATTTATAAGTTGACCTAACCTGGTCTGCATGGATATTAGTCGAAGCGCCTTGACGAGGCAAACATGATGGGGTCAAAATTATTACCTTATATTTATTAGGCAAAAGGTTATTTGCGAGAGAAAAAAAAACAATCTGACCAAAAAATAGCCTGTTGGCCTTTGGTGACCTCTGGAGCCTAAGCTATTGACTTGAGCTAAAATTTGAGGACATCAATGGTGATTGCATTTTTAAATATATTTCGATTGCTCTTTTTGTTTGCTCCTAGCTATCATAGTTCCCGAGATATTTGGGGGTTTCTGGAGCGAAGTTCTTAAACTGGAAAATCTGACATTTGATGACCTCTGGTGACCTTAATATTGACCTGAGCCAAAAAATGACCAATAGTTTGGAAATTATTTTTGACAAGCTATCGACCAGTGTTTTTTTTATTCCGTCTACTCTCCATAGGAGCCGAGTTTGAAGGGGCGTTTCATAACTAATCAGATATTGCCATGACAATGACGTCTCATTGGCAGCATTTGGTTGCAATTTCTTTACCTATGGCCCACTATAGGGATGTCACCCCCTGCTCAGCGCGAAATAATAGTTTTTTTGTTGCCCAGATTGGTACTTGTGCTGGCCGGTTTGGGGGAGGCCGAAACATAGTTTGGTCTTACGACTTGAGCGTTTGGGGAGGCCATGCCCCCCTCCCCTCCCTTGGATCTGCCAGTGGAATACAATCGTACGGTATTTGTATGCATTATGAACAAGGCTGTGCACTATGTCTGTTAAAATTAAAGCGTTCTGAAATGCATATTTCAGTCGTGTCAAAATATAGGTATTCTTTGTTTTTTCTTTGTTAAAGGGAAATAATGACCTTTTGATTTTGTTAGCAACAATTTCTTAGGCTACCGTTATGTTTTTAAAATTATTTTATTTAAATTTAAGAATTAAATAAAATTATTCCCAAATTCAAAGTTGTAAGTTTGGAAAAAATACAAAACAAGTACCTTGTGTACTTCATGAAGGTCATTGACAAATCCGTCCTTCCCTACCATTGTTAACATCGAGTGCGGCATTTGTGGAGGCTCTATGACATTTCCGATCAAACTGAGCGCTGCTCGGACACCCGCTAGAAGCGCTTTCGTTCTCCATGGCAACCAGGCGTCAGCCAATCAAAAGCCAGAAAGGGAATACGTTCTGGCTTTTCATTGGCTCACGCCTGGTTGCCATGGAGAACGAAAGCGCTACTAGCGTGCGTTCGAGCAGCGCTCTGATCCGCGAAGCAATCCGTGAAGCATCCGTGATGACTATCAATATAAGTCATGAATAACAACAACATGCAAACTATACCAACTCGAATAAAATAAGAGCGGAATGAATTGAACCCCAGGCAAGCTAGTATTCGCAAAGCACTCGGCACTGCGCCACAATAGCAAAAGGTGAGGGAAATGCATATTGGATACAATATTATTACGTCACAAGTTTCTGAAGTGTCAACTACTATGAAATACAGTGATAAAATACCTTTAATAATGATTAACAAGAAAATTCAAACTTAAAAAAATAATTTGAATAAGTCTTTAATTAGCTTTCAACTCGAAATCAGATATATTTTGCAATGCTACACAAGAATGGCACCAGTGACGTCATTAACAAAGCCTGCTACGGGACTTGGGTATACTAATCAGGAACAACTCGCCAAGTGCGCCGAGATGGTTAAGTGCGCCGAGAAGCATGACAATGACTTTGTAAACAAATCGCCGACGCTAAATAGGTCGCCGTCGATGTGCATCGATGAGCTTCTGATTTAATTGCCAGTTTTGTGTTATTGTTCGTTAGTTTTTTTGGGAAAAAATATTATTTTTTCATGATAAAATAAAGCATAGTGTTATATACAGCCACAGACAAACTATACACAACTCCTAATGTTGAAAACAAATGAATCGATTTTCAAAAATTGAGGGTCGCAACCACTAACTATGCCGCGTTGATGTGCATCGATGAGCTTCCGATTTTATTGCCACTTTTTCCAATCGCTGTTAGTTTTAGAAGATCGCCGGGCATATAATCACAACAAGCAGAACGCACAATATATTTTCCACTCCATTGCGTAAAAAAACAATACGGGAAAAGCCCGCAGTTTGATGAGGACCAAAAGTACTTGACAAAAGGTCAAAAATAGTGCAAGTACCGGTCGTTAAAAGTGTGGAACGCTTATCAACTTTAACTTGAAATATCTTTCGGTAGGAAAGTTTTCATGCAAAATGTGATGAATTTACAATATATTTTGATCTCGTCTGGCGATTTCAAGTGCTAACTCCATTTTAGTGGAAAAAGGTCATTATTTCCCTTTAATGTCATGTATGCACAAATGCATTTCGACATGAATTAATAAGCAATGCATTTGCATTTACACAACGTTGAACTGGACTGTCTAAGTAGCATCAGGTTTTGTGTATTCTTAAAACATATTGGAAAAATAAACATCTGCATTGCGTTTGTATGTTTGTAGATCACATAACAGCGCTTTGCAGGTTTCGAACACTACATTGTGCTTACACTGCACGGTGTGTAGTTGGCTGTTACATCCAGTAATCTGTTACATCCGTCATTTTCAGTTAGCCTGAACGTCTTTCTATTTCGACCGGGTCATTGGCATTCACTCCCGATGGTGCTCTCTGTGAGCTCTTTGAACCTAAATACCGGTTGATCTAGAAGGTAGCGGTCTGAATATTACGCAGTTCTGGGCAATTCTTCAGAAGTGAAACGTCGAACTCACAATGCAAATCTGTAGCGTAGACCATCGGGGCTCTGATCCAAGAGAGCGCTAGTTCGTAGACGACGTAGTTCAAAAAGAGTCTGACGAAGAGTTTTACGTCTCTGAACTTTGCGTGCGTAGTCAGCTGCATGAAGCAAGTCGGAAGACATTGACTTGGGATTGGCAATACGAGTGGAATAAATTTGATTTCGATGATTCGTTGTTGGAGTTTAACGAGTTTGTCCGGGCGCCGATGGTGTCAGTGACCTACTCTTAGTCAGACAGCAACCTAACGAAGGTAATGTGCCTTGCTCTGTCCAAACAAAGTCACGGATAAACCCGTAATTAATGCATGGCATGATACAGTGCATCTCAGGGAGGTATTATACCTTTAAAATATTTATGCACTGGGGAAAATGTACCTTCGTAATAGCGGATGGAACCAATATTCCTTTACCTATAATAAGGTTTCCTTGCCCATGGTTTACGGCGGCCCGAGATTCGTGAACGGGGGCTGGGATGGAACATCATCCGAAGCCGAATCGAAACGCACACGGTGTATACGCCTTATACACGTGGGTCGTCTAATTATGAAATATTTCATAAAACGCTGTTTTTAATTATTCTTTCTGTAGCAAATTATTAGAAATGATTCATGTCTTATGCCATTCCTGATAAAAAATCAGCAAGCTGAGCTGTTATTTCTCCACCTGCCCGTCAGATAATGATGCCTTTACCGGGCGGACGAGAGGTCTTCCGTCAACTAGGGAAACATACGTATCAGCTGTGAGCTGAGTTAGACTGTTGGCATTGTTTTCAGAGGCTTATTTCTTCGCAACCACTCGGTTGATGTGGCTGAAAATTCGTACAGAGAAACGTTCATGTCATCAAAATATCGTATTCAATTTGTGAAATTCTGCGTTGTCGGGCTTAAGAGCAGCGAGCGCCGACGCACAACTCTGTCTTCCCTATGGTAGTGGTTACGCAACAAGGTCGCCGTTCCTGGCATGTCCTGTTTAACTCAAAGCAATGCTTTCAGTGCTCTTTCACATAATAAATCACGCTAAGAACAGCTCGCTCGGTTTCCGACCCAATAAGGGCGTTTTACTGGTGTATATATCATTTTATTTGTTTTGTATGTCTGCTATGCCTTTTCAATAATGTTATGCCAAATTTAGTAATTTTAGAAAATGCGGAAATAAGAACCTATATATATATATATATATATATATATATATATATATATATATATATATATATATATATATATATATATATATATATATATATATATGTATATATATATTTTGTCAGGAATAGTAGCTCTTCGTGACTGGATAGTGAAAATGTCTTGGAAAAGCCAACACGATACAGTTATCAGTGATCAAAATTCTGACCGTGTCCGGTTTCAATCATTTAGCGCCGTTTTACAGCCGGTTCCAGTCTGGAGGGCCATCAACATTGGTGTTTGTAGTGGTGTCACGTACTGTAGACTGGTGCCGGTAAGACCTGTGCAATTTTTACGATTGCACGGCGACGGAAAAAACACCCAAAGTGTATACATTCGTCAGAGCTAAGACAAACACGGACATAAAAGTAGTCCTTTTATGACCTACATTCTGCGCGAACACATCGGACGAAATTCCTTGACGTGTGGTCTTCTATTCGCCGGCTTGAACACGAATAGAAGTAGAAATGACGGAACCTCATAAACTATGGTAACTATCGATCAAATCGAGCCTCGACCGCATCTGAATGAATACACATCAGTCTGATTTCCGGTTGCGTGTTCGCCTGTGACTTCCCCATCACGCAGTGTACCGGAGCGTCCCGAGGGGACAGGCCACTCGGATCACGCACTTTCGCACCCCTTCCCGCCGCTATCCAGATTATCGGCCGGCGTCCAATTACAGAGTACACAGACGGCACCGCGTCAATGGCCGACCGTGTCGAACCGCAGACCGCGGTCCGCTCCGTCTGGCTCACCAGACTCCGCGCGTGTATGTACGTACCTGGCACTGGGCAGTCGATTGGCGCGGCCGACCAATTTCGTCCTGTTTGTCCCCGCCATACCCATTGTTGGTAGTCGGCTCGCGGCGGGGAACCGGAGGGGAGCGGCGGCCACGACAGCGGGTGACGCCGTGTCGGACGCCGTGTCGGACGCCGGGTCAGAGATCGGCCTGGAAGTCAGCCGACGCCGACCCGATGCCGTCGATGCCGTCGACGCGGCCCACCGGCAGCCGACTGTTTGCGTCTACTGGAGCGGAGAAAGTATCGACTTGCCGTCGACGGCAGATGATTTAGTCGGCGGCGATGATTTAGTCGCAGTGGGCCGCGCTGTGCCTCCCGTGCCGCCTTCTCGTGCCGCCCGTCCGGCCGACCGGCGATGGGGCGATCGTGAGCGTTCCTCCCGCTCCCGCCCGGCCGGCCTCCCCGGACCAACTTGCCGTCCGACTCGAAATGAGAGCGTTTCCGACTGAGGACGCCTCTGGGAACGGACACGTGGATGTGCCGCCCCGGCGCTCCTCTGTCTCCACTGGCAGATGTCACGCTCCTCCGGCGGCAGACAAAAAAAAAATCCGGGCACGACGCGTGGTCGGGAGTCGGCGGCGGCGGCGGGGGCGGCATCGTCGGCAGGCGATGCGTAGCGGGGGCGGGGGCGGGGCGAGGGCGGGCGGCGGTGGAGGCCTGGCGTTCCCGATATGCGCCCGATTGACAGCCGGCCGAGGGGAGTAAATTAGCCTCGTCGGGGCCGGCGGAGGCGGCCGAAGGTGGCTCCGGCCGCCCCTGATGGACCCGTGGGAGCATGACTCACGCCGTGTTCACCGCTGTGCGCGCCACAAAGACCGGAGCCGCGCGACAGATCGATGGAAACGAGAGCCGGACCGACGACCAGCAAATCTGCCGCGATCGCCGAGAGATTACCGAGTGACGGCGCAAAAAAGGACATCGGTCCGGTGGTATTACGGAGGATCGGGCGCCTCTCTTTGTGATTGTTTCCCGCCGGAGAGCCGTCTGAAGCCGAGATTATTAGTTGCCGGCAGTCCGCCGCGTCCCGTCCCAGTGCGATTACCGCGGCTCCGCAGAGTTTCTGTTTTTCGTCTGCGCCCGGGGCCGGGTTATTGTTTTCCGAGATGCGCGTGCGGTGTTGTTTTCCACGCGTGTGTGATGGATCAGAAGGCTGCGCCTTCTCAACTCGGCCGCAGCCGAAGGGTTCGCCCCGCCTGCTGTCTGATCCGCCGCCGAAGATCGTTAAATTTGCACGTTCCGGTGTGGTGCCAGCCATGTTCCGCGGCCCGCTGCATGGCGGCAGTGTGTAGTAGCGGTCCTTACCAAGGATGTAGTTTTATGGAAATGATTGGGGTGCTCAAGGCTTATGCCAATAACAGCCCTCAGTTGCTACTGTTGCGAAAAGATGTCAGCGGGGATCAGCGAAAAGTTGTTGAGCGGGGGAGGTAAATTAAAACAACAACACATTCTTTTTTCGGTCATTCAACTTTGGGGGTGATCACTGAGTGCTCAGTCATGATTGGGGTGCTCGAGCACCACCAAGAGAATATAAAACGACATCTCTGGTACTTACTGTTGTTGGATTCAGTCATTGACGCGATTTTCATCTGCCTGATTATGATTAATATAAGTGCGTACGTGCGTACATTTTGAGTTATCATTTAAGTATAGTAAGGAACGGACCCTACGTCAGTGCCTGATGTGATGTCTGGAAGAACTGAAATATTGTTGTGACTAAATCCAGCCCCGTTATCACACCAGTCTCAGCAAATCGGATATACCAAGTTCGAATGTGTTGTTTTGCATTATATGGTTAGACAATGATGTAATAAGATCAGAGATTCCCGTTGACACATCTCACAGCAGTCAGCTCAATCTCCATTCCTCCGGGTCCCTCTGACAGCCGCGCTGATCCTCTCCGCCTATCTCATCTGGCGCCTTTGATCATCGTGTCTGCCTTCCGACACTCTGCCCCGTCCATTCACACTCCACGGCTCCTCTGTGTGCTCGGCCGGCCGGCCCGTGTATAGCCGCTGTCGGCCGGTGTGCGCCGTCATGCTCCAGTGACGTAACCCTCTCGGTCGGCGGCGCCGGATCGTCGCTGCCGACGAGGTGGGCTGACTCATCACAAGCGAAGCCCCTCCCCCTCTCCACTGCCTACCTGGAGCCAGGTGAACGGCGTGGGATTGGGGGGGGGAGGGGGAGGCTGGTGCGGCCGACCGGAATGTTATTATGTCATATAAGACATTCATATGTTATGGGGTATGATTACGTTTAACAAAGATATTTGCAAAGCTACTAACTTGTTGACATTCATTGACCTGATAAAACCAGATGATGCTCTAATTTGCATTAGACTGCAATTTTCGGTAAAGTTTGTAATGTGACATTAGTTAAATGCTGCATTGCCAGCTTCATTATTACGGTTGCTGATCTTACTGACAGGCCACGTACTCTAATTTATTCAAGCATGGATGCAACAGGGACGTTTTGGAAGCCTCAAAGCATAGTCAGATCTCTTTAATTTGCCAGAGTGGCATACTGTCGTCACACCTGTGTCACAATTGAGCAGCGTTTTATGAGTAAGACAGTTACAACAGAAAGGTAGCTAAGTGGTTCATCTTTGATTAACTCCTTGTAAGCAGCGGTGCCGATTTTTGAAAACGATTGGGGGGGAGGGGGTGGGGCGAACAGGGACGGATCCAAGGGGAGCCTATTAGCGCCATGGCTTTAGTGGAGCGTGGGGTATGACGGCCACCATAACTATGAACCTAATTTGGTAAGGTTAATCACGGCAAATAAGACTGGCGTTTTGCAAGTTACTACCGCAAACATTTATCTGACAATTTTCCTGAAAGTGAGTCCCTTCTTGTTATGAATAAATCTGATATTTGTAATTTTCGGAACGTTTGCATAGACCGTCTTACCCCACCCCATGGGGTAAGACGGTTACCCCACCCCATGGGTAAGACAGATGTAGCGTGCAGGGTAAGACGGTCACGCTTTTTAAGCGCAGTTGGTGATGAAGGGCAGTAAGAGTAGGAGTGTAAATGGCGGAGTTCTTGTTCTTGAATGTTCTTACCTAACAATTATGCGTATATTGTTTAGAACATGTCCGTTTAGGTAGGCAAAACTTGTTCAGTTCGAATCCCTCCTTAGACAGATACAAACTAGGAATATAACTATGAAAGACTGGTTTATTCTTGGCACTGCATGCATGCTAAAATACTCAAATGACCTCTTGTCCCTGTCGAAAATGTTGCTGCTCTAAACTCCAGATGTTTGATATCATGCTTTCAATTTTTGTTTAAAATAAGGTTCTGATGGTGAGGTGGAGTATCAAACGTCCACCCAGAGCAAACGGTGGCCGTCTTACCCCGCATTTGACAAAAAAAAATCAGAGGGATGATGTGAGCATGCATCCAGGTGTTAGGGTATTCATGTGAAGTAAAAGAATGACCCCAGCTGAGCTGGGGTCATTTTTGTATATGCCACTTTTGGTAGGGGCCACTCAAAGCACTTTTACCACCCCTGACGGACCCTACTGCAGTGCCTGTTGTAATGTCTGGAAGAACTAAAATATTGTTGTGACTAAATACAGCCCCGTTATCACACCAGTCTCAGCAAATGGGATATACCAAGTTCAAATGTGTTGTGTTGCATTATATGGTTAGACAATGATGTAATAAGATCAGAGATTCCCGTTGACACATCTCACTGCAGTCGGCTGAATCTCCATTCCTCCGGGTCCCTCTGACAGCCGCGCTGATCCTCTCCGCCCATCTCATCTGTCGCCTTTGATCATCGTGTCTGCCTTCCGACACTCTGCCCCGTCCATTCACACTCCACGGCTCCTCTGTGTGCTCGGCCGGCCGGCCCGTGTATAGCCGCTGTCGGCCAGTGTGCGCAGTCATGCTCCAGTGACGCCACCCTGTCGGTCGGCGGCGCCGGATCGTCGCTGCCGACGAGGTGGGCTGACTCATCACAAGCGATGCCCCTCCCCCTCCCCACTGCCTACCTGGAGCCAGCTGAACGGCGTGGAATTGGGGGGGGGGGGGGGGGAGGGGGTGTGCTGGTGCGGTCGACCGGAATGTTATTATGCCATGTAAGATATTAATATGTTATGGGGTATGATTACATTTAACACAGATACTTGCAAAGTTATAACTTGTTGACATTGATTGACATGATTAAAGCACCTGATGCTCTAGGTAGGCCTGTTTACATAGCATAAAAGCCTCCATACTTAGGAAAATCATTTTCTAGGAATTGAGACTTTTTAGCTTTTCTAATGAAATTTCCCTAGCCTCAAAAGATTGGTTTAGTCTGTTTAAAAACTGCTGTTTGAGCACGAGAATACACAAAGGTACTCTTCCATACGCTATGTTTAATATTTTGTATCAACTCGAAAGTTACATAGCATGTGTCACATGTTATTCAATGACTTTTGAGAAAACTATGTTCCTGGATGTTCGGTGTTTCATACTTATTTTCTCCCGAATATGCCTGAATGTCTCACATATGGTAGCTTATCAGCTCGGTAGAGAGCGTACATTTTTGGGTAGACAAAGAAGTGCCACATCTAGCGATAACTACAGTGACTGGCAACAATCTGGCAACCTGACGATATTCCGCTACATAGCCGGGTAGACCATATCCCATTTTAAATCGACAATTTTCAGACGAAGCTGGCTGGTAACCTATGGGGCAAATTGTAAACCTGACTGCTGGACAAGATAACTACAAGCCATTGGCTTCAATGTTTCTATTTACAATTTTTGGATATTCCGGGAAGAGGAAGACGCAGACCAAGATACAGTCAGCTACCGGAAGCATCAAACGGCGACTGGCTTCAGCGCTTATGATGTCGAACTTGACTATTCCGAAGAGGCAGAGAACAAAACTGACGTTCAACTCTATGAGACCATGATATCCGAGCTTGTTGACAAATTTAACAACCCGTCAACCTCCTATAGCGTAAAATGAAAATTAGGACAATATCTCCTTTCACCGTCAAGGAAACTGCAAATAAGTTCGGTGCCAAGGAACATATGGTAAGTAAAGCCAGAAGACTAAAACAAAATCTGGGCGTTCTCGCCACACCAACGATTCAAAACCTTCTCGTGCCATTTCCAACGAGACTGAGGATGTCGTGAAACAGTTTTACGAGCTAGATTACGTTAGCAGGCTAATGCCCGGGATGAAGGACTTAATTTCGGTTCGTGGGGCTCACGGAACCAAACAACCGCACCAGAAGCGTCTAGTCCTGACAAACTTAACAACAAACTTTGGCGAGGACTCGCCAGCGGCCAGACCACCAACTGCAGTGTCTATTCCCAACCTGACGGACGGCCGCTATATGACCTCATATTTAGCGGTGTCTGAGGCTCAGTCCTAAACTGGAACCATATGCTCCAAATGGGATCGGCGGGAGACATTCGTGCATTAAGACACATTCAGCTTAGAAGTTTATGTGACCTGAATGCTACACATTGCACTTAATTATTGATAATGTGTTACAGTACGAGTCGACTTTCTATCGCTAACCCCACTCCTCATAAATTTGTATTTGTGTATTCTCTTTGGCATACTATATATGGAAACAATAAACATGTAGCGACCCGAGAATAGCCTTGACCTGCGGGTTACTGAGAGTTATTTTGCTGCGCTATTTCTGAAACCACTTAACTTAATTTAAGTTATTTCCCTTACGTCGTTACTGTGCATATTTGTCATGGGAAAATGCCGTGAGGTTGGTCAGAAATAACGTATGGCGTGACGTCATGACTCATGTTCCACAGTTCTGAGTATATCTCAGAACAGTTTATTTTTACCCAGAAATTCCAAACACAAAAATCATCCCGATTGACCACCGATGTGTCTAATTGCGTCATTTGTATACAGATTAGCACTATTGAGACCTTCATGACATGAACAGCCAATTTGCATTTGACCTGAACCGCGATGTCGCCTATGACCTCCAGGTCAGTAAGACTGTTTTTCAGCATACTGTGGTATGTTGTTTGTAATTCTAAAGTCGTTCTGATGGATCCCGGAATACGATGGCTAAAGTTATAATAGTATAATAAATGCATATCAATGCCTTCCACCCGAAGGGGGATACCGTGACACAGTGTGATTACAGATGGCCAGATATATGGAAAATGTGGAAGAGGCTGCGCCAGTCCAGGCTCCTCCGTTGACAATTGTTAGAGGCTGGAGATGTTGAAGAGCGTATATATGGCTGAACCTGAGCTCGCCTGCGCTCCCCTTTTGTGCTTCCAGTTCTCTTAAAATGGCTCCCGGCAACTCGCGTTAAGTGAAAAAGTAAAAAGTGAAACTAAAAAGTAAAAAACTTGTTAATGACTGATTTCAGACCGTCAGCTTATTAATAAGTGCTGAAAGTTCTAAATCTTCCAAGTTTAAATCGCACCCAGCTACTTCTTGGATTTCCAAGATGAACTTTCGAAAGAAAAACATCAGGAAGGATGCGGGTTGTTTGCTCACGCTCTTTCTTTATCCCTTTCTTGGTTGATTGTTATCTAGTATAGTGGTATTGTGGCGCTGTCCTAGACTGATTGAGGTGCGATTTTGTTACCTAAAGGCTAGTTCCTGTATGATTTTGTTACCTAAAGGTTTGCGGCAGGATTGGCGGGATCTGATTAAGCGCACGTTTACAAAAACGTCGGGAAGATTTAAACGGTCAAACGTCGGTCGTTGAAACGATCAGTGACTCCTTTCTTTCAAATATATCTTAAAGTCATTTGTCATGGTTGTATTTACTTTGAAAACTATTGGTAGATGGTTGATCTATAATTTAAACTATGATATGAAAGTAAAGCCTTTAAAGTTGTTTTTTACCGAGAAGTGCAGATTGTCCTACTACTATGAATTCCGGCACGCTAGCCGTCTGTTATGTCTGGTAGCCGTTTATTAACTTTAATTGCTGTAATGTCTGAAGGTTCACATGTCTTATAAGTCAACCACGGGTTTACCCAGAATTCCAATCCCATCTGTACCGGGCGGATCAGAATGGATGGATGCGCCTAGCCGCCTAGCAACCGCTGGCGCCGACCAAAGACGCGTGGCCGCCGTCGGAACCCGTAGTTCAGTATTCTGCTGCTAGGTGGCGAACGTTCGCCGCCCGACGGACAGGCGGCTTGGCTGGAAGTGAGGCGGCTAGTTGTCAGCCCAGAATACGACACTTTCGAGCTTGTGGGATCTTGATTACGGGCGCACTTTTCCAGATATGATGGGTAATGATCAGACACGTGCGTGGATCGAAGTTATGAGTTCTGAGATCGATCTGACCCTCAGAGAGGGGATCCCAGGTCCATGTAAGTATTGGATGCCCATCCATTGTTGAGGGATAGGTATACTGAGCTCTATGTAGGCACTTATGGCATGTTTGTCGAGAGATCTGCCAAGACTCCAGATCCGCCTCCCGAATAGTAGGCAATCGACCGGATCCGTAATATTGAGGCATAACTTCTGAACACACATCATATTATTCAGAGATTCTTAATTGTTTGCTGTTTACTTTAAAAGAAACTGGTATAGCATGGTGAATTTATTTGTATAATTTGCTAATGAATACTATAATAACTGCAATTTTAGCGTTGGATCCAATGTATTTGGATTTCATATATCAAGCTTAAAGGGAATAGTTCACCTTTACATGGGGTTTTGAACTGAGATAGCAGATGTGCAGAGCAGATCGAAAAACGGGTTGTGGTGAAATAATTACCTCGCTACGCTAAGTAATTTCGACACAGGACTAGTGTCGTGGTAGTAGATCTGGGCACGAAACAGCTTAGTCTAAAAGGGGCCCTTTTAGAAAACGCTATTCGGTTGTTTACGTGCCCCGATCGGGGCACGAAACTTGAAACTCGTTGACGGATATCCATCTATCGTCCAAACAAATGCCATATTCTTTTTCAGTTCGAAATACCCCGTATAGCCAAATTTCAAGACAACTTTCAAGGTGACCTATTTCCGTTTAATTTCATCGATAAATCCACAAGGGTCGCATATCCTGTGTCTAGTGGATGTTACAGTATCGATAAATCCACAAGGGTCGCATATCCTGTGTCTAGTGGATGTTACAGTATCGATAAATCCACAAGGGTCGCATATCCTGTGTCTAGTGGGTGTTACAGTATCGATAAATCCACAAGGGTCGCATATCCTGTGTCTAGTGGGTGTTACAGTATCGATAAATCCACAAGGGTCGCATATCCTGTGTCTAGTGGGTGTTACAGTATCGATAAATCCACAAGGGTCGCATATCCTGTGTCTAGTGGGTGTTACAGTATCGATAAATCCACAAGGGTCGCATATCCTGTGTCTAGTGGGTGTTACAGTATCGATAAATCCACAAGGGTCGCATATCCTGTGTCTAGTGGATGTTACAGTATCGATAAATCCACAAGGGTCGCATATCCTGTGTCTAGTGGATGTTACAGTATCGATAAATCCACAAGGGTCGCATATCCTGTGTCTAGTGGATGTTACAGTATCGATAAATCCACAAGGGTCGCATATCCTGTGTCTAGTGGATGTTACAGTATCGATAAATCCACAAGGGTCGCATATCCTGTGTCTAGTGGATGTTACAGTATCGATAAATCCACAAGGGTCGCATATCCTGTGTCTAGTGGATGTTACAGTATCGATAAATCCACAAGGGTCGCATATCCTGTGTCTAGTGGATGTTACAGTATCGATACATCCACAAGGGTCGCATATCCTGTGTCTAGTGGATGTTACAGTATCGATAAATCCACAAGGGTCGCATATCCTGTGTCTAGTGGGTGTTACAGTATCGATAAATCCACAAGGGTCGCATATCCTGTGTCTAGTGGGTGTTACAGTATCGATAAATCCACAAGGGTCGCATATCCTGTGTCTAGTGGGTGTTACAGTATCGATAAATCCACAAGGGTCGCATATCCTGTGTCTAGTGGGTGTTACAGTATCGATAAATCCACAAGGGTCGCATATCCTGTGTCTAGTGGATGTTACAGTATCGATAAATCCACAAGGGTCGCATATCCTGTGTCTAGTGGATGTTACAGTATATGAGGTTTATGTCACGGCAGCGTGAAATGGAGGGTGGATGTTACAGTATAAGAGGTTTATGTTACGGCAACGTAAAATGGAACGCATGTGCCAGTGTTTAACAACAGGACGACATTCTATGAATTAAGGAAATATTTCTTTAACTTATGGAGATTATGGAGGTTACAGTAAGTGCACAGAATAAAATTTGCATCAACTGACCCGCGTGTCGTTGTGAGGTGTTAAGCTTCACTTTTTTCCTTTTTTTTGTATTACGATCGTGGGGTTATCCACAATAAGTCGTGGCTATTACCACCCCGAGTCAAACGGTACAGGAATAGAAACATGCAGGTCCAAAACACGAGACATATGCCACACACACATACATACACACACAAACACATTCAGCGACGGATCCTGTATCGCCAGCGGTTGTCAGATGTGCCTTCACAGCACGAACAAAGCATCGCTGTGTCATTTCGGCGACACCGGCAGGCAGTGCGTTGTACAACGCTGGAGCACGATAGGCAAATCGTCGTTTCCCAGCCTCGGTTCTCGGTCTGGGGAGACGCAGGAGTCTGTCCTGCCGGGTGGTCCTCTCCCGTGCGTCACGACACCGGACAAACAAGCTCGCAAGCGAATCAGGCGCGCCCTGTCGCAGTACCTTGTGGATCAAGGCAAGCGTGCGAGCCTCTGCCATCTGTCGGGGCGCCATCCAGCGGAGTTGCTCACGCAGATCAGCCACATGATCGAATTTACGTCGTCCAAAGATGACTCTGGCAGCGAAGTTCAATATCTTTTGAATCCTGTCGAAATTTGTCTGGGTGCCATTCCCATAGACTGTAAGGCAGTAGCTGATCCGAGCGAGCACCAACGCTGTTACAAGAATTTTGATGACGCCATCGGGAAGATAATGCCGGCAATGAGATAGGCCGATCAGCACGCCCATGCATTGCCGGCTCAGCTCGGACACATGTGGATCCCAGGACAGGGCGCTGTCAAAGACGACTCCCAGGTTCCTCACCTCCGTTCGCGGCTGCAAGACTACGTCGCAGAAGCTCACTTCAATATCTGGGAGAGAGCGTAATTTCTGGCGGCTGCCAAAAATGATGAGTTGAGTTTTGTTTGCGTTAACCTTGAGAGCATGCGAGCGGAACCAATTGTTCAGCGACGCCAGCGAACCTTCCATGCGCGAGGTGAGTCCCCTGAGGTCATCTTTCGGCCCGCTCACCAACACCTGGGTATCATCGGCGTATTGGAAGATAAGTGCTCCCTCTGAGTACAATGACAGGTCATTTGAGAAAATTGTGAACAGAAGTGGGCCTAATGAAGAGCCTTGAAATACCCCCATGTTGTTGGCGAGTGGCCGTGACAGCACCCCGCATCCGGACCCATCGTTCAGTGACACACTCTGGGTGTGTCCCTGAAGATAGGCGGCGAACCAGGAGGCTTCAATGCCGTACAAACACAGTTTTTTAAGAAGAAGTTTGTGGTCAATGACGTCAAAACATTTGCTCAAATCAATTAGGCACAGCATTGAAATCTCCCCCTATCGGTGACGGCCAGGATTTGGTCAGAAACAGACAAAAGCCTCTAACTATGGGCTTCCACTCGGCGGAAGCCCATAGTTCTGTTATACAAAGCGACATCTCGGATCAGTAAATGATGTCCGGAACTGTAAAACAAATAATTACAATAATTTGTGGTATAATTCCAGTCGGTCGATTGATTGATTTTTAACGCCTCACCACGCGTCACAATTGACCCTTGATCGGACGTGTTTGGCCAAGATGCCGCTATTCCTGGCTGCCACGCGTGATTGGGTTCGATTTCCCAACGCATAAACAACAGTCGGCATTTTTCGTTTCACCGCCATTCTCTGTTGAGACTTGAGCCCGAAAAACACCAGTCTTATGTTCGCACTACATGCTATGTTAAGTTCAAACCATTATCAGATACCGAACATTGGAAGAAGCCTGATTGGTATCGGGCATTACAGCAAACTTGTGGTGTCCTCCACTAAGCGTAGACTGCTGACGGACGGCGACTGGCTATCGGCCAGCAGCTGCAAGGCAGCTACGCTAATTTTGCAGGCGCACAACGCCGTCGTGCTCTGATGTGATATTTGCAATACAGCATTGGGTAAATGGTATACTTGTGACTGCAGACTTGTATTCAATTCAATAAATCGACTCAAGTTACTCCCGTCATCTGGTCAGCCCTTCGGGTACTGATAAAGATCAGGGTTCGCCACCAGACCGTACGCCAGCTGAGATGCAAGTTTAGTATATCTCTAAACATGCGTGTTAGCATACCCAGTCCACGTATACAGTTTGCATCACAGCTAGCGTACGGTGTGCCAGCGAACCCTGATCGTTATCAGGGACCCGAAGGGCTGACCACACGATGGGAGATACTTGAGTCGATTGATTGAGTTGAATACAAGTCTGCTTGTAAGGTTTGTTGTAAAACTATGATCTTCCTGTGTCCATGTTACAGTACGTTTGCGAAATCCGTATAGTTACAAACAAACTAGTATAGTTGCAAACGTCCTGGTGGGTCAGTATAGTTACATACGTACTAGTATAGATGCGACCGTCCTAGGATGGATGCAACTGTCCTGACCGGTCAGGATAGTTGCATACATACTGGGCTGTCCAGTACGTTTGCAACAATACTAATACAGTTGCAAATGTACTGAAAGATTGAGCACGGCTGATTTCACCATTTTCGGCCATTCACGGCCATTTTCACAATTACCAATTCATGCCGTTTTCAATTATTCACGACTTTGTCAAGTTTGGTTCCAAAAACTTGTTTATTTTTATATTGTCCAAAAGCTACAGAGGAGCTTCATTGTCCACTGCCCATCTCCATCAAATGCGCGTGCTAAACAGCGCTTGGTATGCAGATTGGGGGAGCGTCCGACACCCACGTAGCCAACGGGGGGGGGGGGGGGAGCAAGGGGCCATGACCCCCTGAGAGACGCAGTTTAGGTACACTAATTTTGCGAAAGATTTGCGACTTTGTGAGTTATTTGTACCATTTGCCCCACCCATCCCTGACGGAAATCCTGGCTACGTACCTGGCGTCTGGCCGCGGCTCGCGGCCTCGCTGCGACAAACAGCGTGGCCCCGAGCTGTCACGTGACCGAAGGTGGCACGGGACGTGGTCACATGGTGCTGCTCAGTCGAGAGGTGGTTTTCGGAGCGTTCGACAGTGTGGCTTTCAGTGAGACGTGCTTTCGATTTCCTCTTCGATATGACCCGTGACACCGTGAGCCCAGTATGTATGCAACTATCCTGACCGGTCAAGACAGTTGCATCCATCCCAGGACGGTCGCAACTATACTAGTACGTATGCAACTATACTGACCCACCAGGACGTTTGCAACTATACTAATTTGTTTGCAACTATACGGATTTCGCGAACGTACTGTAACATCCATATGGTATAAGTTATTCAAAATATTGTTGCGATACATTTGACATTTTAGTTTCGTCGAAGCAATGAGAAGTTGTATTTGTATTAAGCATGTACGGTACAGCAAAGTAGTGTTATAGCAACGCAAACGAATAATTATTTGCACAGAATTCATCCCCGCATTATTTCGCCGCTACGCGTTTGGTCCTTATGCGCAGAACGAACGAGGACAGTACGTTATGTGAGGTTAAACTGAACACGACCCGAACCGTATTCTCGAGCCGACATTTCCCATGACCCAGACCAAAGGTTGGCTGCAGTTTGTTAGTGTAGAATGGCAGCGATGGCAGCCTGCGCTGAATTGATCGTACGGTCCGCCGCCTTTGCAATGCCCCGCTCAACCGGTTTCTATGCAACTCTCTTTGTTTATCTATCTACCGCACTCATTCCCGGAATGCTATTAAGGTTATCTTAATTATCAGGGTACGGTAATCACAGCCAAGGAAAGCGCCGGATTGGAATATGCATAATCTGCAATGTGTCGCCTGCGCGACTTAGACTTACCGAGACCCTGGGAATGATTAGCTTCCCCGCCCCCGCCCCCCCCCCCCCCCGCACTCCTTACGCAGTCGGTGCCGCTCCGTGACCCCTGGCTCTGACACCGTGACACGGCTGACACGGCTGACACGGCTGACACGGCGGAGGCGGCTCGTCCGCACAACTAACGAGGTCTCTAACGAGGCCAGAGCGTGACCCGAGAGCGCTGCGCAGCCCGGGTGACGCGACACTGCGCGGCACTGGGAGACCCCGCGCAACACGCGCCACACCGCCCGCCACGCAGACGACGCCGCCTCACACAGTGCACCCTCCCCGCCTCCCTCTCCGCCCCACCGCCGCCTCCGACGGCTGCACGCGTGCGTGGGCCACTTCAAAGCCGCCGCCGCCATCAGCTGTGTGTACGCAGAACGCAGCGTGATCGCCTTAGCTGGAGATACGATAACGGGAGGTGGGGAAGACCTATGACTATGTTGAGGTATTGCGGCGTCAGTGGCGCGTGCTGCGTTCGCTCGGCTCTCGGAGTGCTGCTGTGGGTCTGTGCAGAGGGATTTTGATCGTGTCGACATCTGGTCGCCGGGTTGAGTTTGATTACTGATCGTATCTCTTGACGGCCCCGCGGGAGGGGAGAGTGGGGTCCAGCCGACTCCACCTCGTCCCTTGATACGTGTCTCGGCAGCCGGCAGGTAATTTGGCGATGCGGGTTTACATAGAAGACAGCCATGCGATTATCAGTGGCGCGGAGGCTAGGCTGGTAATTCACAGGCGTGGCGCCGGCACGGTCTGAAGTGATTAGGTGCCGATGAGGGCCCGGGGTTTGCTCGGAGAGGTAGATACTCCCCATGCTCGCCTATGGGTGACTGTGGCTTAGACGTGGATACAATAAGGTAATTTGATAGCGGCATAAAGTGTTTACCCAAAACAGTAAAAGCTTTTGACGGATATTCCCACGCGATGTGTAAACAAAATGCAAACAGATGTCAGTCCACGATGTCAGCGGACCAGTATTACCAAAATGGCCAACTGATAATTGATTATATATTTTAGAGACAATCAGCTGCCCTGGTATGTCAGTGTAAGACAGCTAGCTCAGGTAGCTAGACAGCTAGCCAGTTATTGTTTAGTCTGTTTTCTTTCAAATGGTTAGGTACACTGCACATACAACCATGGGCGTAACCACCACTGGGTACACTGGGTACAATGTACCCAGTAAAATTCAAAACACCAAACTTTACTGGGTACTGTACCCAGTAAAAATTGAAGACCCCAACTTGCATTTATTTAGTTTAAAACGTGCCGAGAAGTCAATAGGGATACAAAAGTAAAAACAAAAGTTTTTTCTTCAAATATTACCAAATATATATCAAGGAAACCTTTAAATTTAGTTCAACTAAACGTAGGTGCGTTCACTTTGCATTGCTATAGAATGTGCTGGATTAAAAAATTGAACATATTTGGGTAAATGGTGGCCTCACTAAGCTTTTGTTTGCCAGCCAGATGTTCAGGCATAGCCATGTTTGCCATGCGGGCCGACAAAGGCTTGCGGCTCGGGCTCGACTATTTTGCTACTTTTGTTATTGCGCCAGAGAGTACTCATTATACGGGATTTTTTTGTATAGAATAACATGCAATTTCTGCTGATCTGTATGTTAGAGGTGCAGCATGTAAAGTATATCTTGCAAAATAAGCAGTTGTGGTGGATATTTGAGGCGACAGTATTTTTCATCACGTTCCCGCTACGAAAACAGATCAAGAAGTTCTTGATAACTTACCACATAATTTAGCAAGCAGTGGCATATTCAGGGGGGCCTGAACAGTACAGGCGCCCTTGGGCATGGAGAGCATGCCCTCCCCACCCCCTTTTGCGCCGAAGGCGCCTCTTCTGGACGAAGATGTCCCTCCGGGCCATTTAGTCATTCCACGAGCGCCCCTGGAATTCCATTGCCCCTCCCTTTGGCGCCGAAGGCGCCCTTACCGTTCAATAGGCGCCCATGGACGTAGCCACCTCTACGTGCGGTTCGGAATATCCGTACCATTTTTGGCCGGCGCTGAAGGCACCCCCGCCATACGTTTTGTTTTTGTATATGCAATTTGCGCACCCGAATAGTACGGGCGCCCATGGGTATTGGACCATGAGCATTCCTAGAAGTAAATCGCGCCCTTGGGACAGGAAAGGCGCCCTGAAAGTCAGACATAAGGCGTCCCTAGAGGCAAATGCCACCCCATGGAGCGGATCCGGTGCCCTCTAAACCGGACAATAAGCGTCCGTACAAGCAAATACCGTGTGATGTCGCCCCCAACGCCAATTTTTCAGAACCATTTTTTGACGTGGCGCCCCTGTAGGCGCCCCTGCTGCCGCTGGAGCCGGGGCGCCCCGGTATGGGCGCAACTACAACAACATAAGGCTTTGATGTAGGCTGTGCGATCGGCATTAGGGAGACGCGACAGCCCATCAGTTCACAATGATGCAGCTGTATACAATAGAGTTAAAATTAACCAAGTTAAATAGGAAACGTAAAAAAACTCAGCACTTGAAATTGGAGTGGCTTAAATTCGTGTAGTTTTTGTTAGGGGGGGGGGGTATTTTTAGGACAGGACTAAGCGTTTATGGTCAGCCAGTGTACCCAGTAACTTTGAGCTCATGGTTACGCCCCTGCATACAACGGTTGATCGCAACCATGACTAGATGTAGCTACACTTATTACGAGCGAGCGCTTCGCGCTCGCTCGTCTATCCGTGGTATATGGGAAAAATTTGAATATGAGCGGCCCGGCCCGGCCCGGCCCGGCCCGGCCCGACCCGTGGCGACGCTTTTGAGAAGCTCATATATCTGCAACCACACGTCCGATTGACAAGCGGGCTTCTTTGCTGAGCAGCCCCATCCAACCTACCCTGTTTAAGACCGGTGCCGACTCATGTGGGTGACTACCACTGCGCGTGGCGCGTGCCGCGTGAGGGGTGTTGAAAAGTGTTTTCTCGCAAAAACTCTGCAACGGCTGAGCCGATTGTGTTCAAATTTGGTGTGTGGTTAGGGACTCCTCAGCCGCCACTTTCCCACAAGTCAGTGGTGGAGTGTTTCTGCACGTGCGTACGTGCACACCCGTATTATATATCTCAGGAACGGCTGAGCCGATGGTGTTCAAATTTGATGTGTGGCTAGGGACCCCTCAGCCGCCGCCTTCCCACAAGTCAGGGGTGGAGTGCCTCTGCACGTGTGCACGTGCTCAGCCCTATTATATATATCAAGAACGGCTGAGCCGATTGTGTTCAAATGTTGTGTGTAGTTAGGGACCTCTTAGCCGCCACTTTCCCACAAGTCAGGGATGGGGTGCCTCTGCACGTGCGCACCCTTTTTTGTATCTCAGAAACTACTTGCCCGATGGAGTTGAAATTCGCCATACATTTCCTTCGCGTCGCTCGTTCATCGCCAACTACGGCGTCTTACTGGTTGTTAAGGGTTTTATTGTTGGAGTTTTAATAAGACTTTCTACTTAGCATTCTTGCAATGGGTATTGAGTTCCATAGATTTGAACGGCGATACGGTACATTTTGGACGCGAATCTCGAGCATGAGGGTGTTCCAGCCTCATGACATGTTGCCAAACCAAAGCAAGGATTGAGAAAGAGTGAGACTTCGCATGTTTTTGCAGACGGTAAATTATCCCTTGTCTTGCCACCCTCTCTGAAATTATAGCTCTTATCACAGTAAATATCTGATATCAGATATTTTTGCACCCCCTGCTGCACGGGTGACGTGCCCCTTTCAGGCGTTTATAACGAGCTACACGAGCCCTTACGAGCTACACGAGCCCTTACGAGCTAACGAGCCCTTACGAGCTAACGAGCCCTTACGAGCTAACGAGCCCTTACGAGCTAACGAGCCCTTACGAGCTAACGAGCCCTTACGAGCTAACGAGCCCTTACGAGCTAACGAGCCCTTACGAGCTAACGAGCCCTTACGAGCTAACGAGCCCTTACGAGCTACACAGCCCTTACGAGCTAACGAGCCCTTACGAGCTAACGAGCCCTTACGAGCTAACGAGCCCTTACGAGCTAACGAGCCCTTACGAGCTACACAGCCCTTACGAGCTAACGAGCCCTTACGAGCTAACGAGCCCTTACGAGCTAACGAGCCCTTACGAGCTAACGAGCCCTTGCGAGCTAACGAGCCCTTACGAGCTAACGAGCCCTTACGAGCTACACAGCCCTTACGAGCTACACGAGCCCTTAGGAGCTAACGAGCCCTTACGAGCTAACGAGCCCTTACGAGCTAACGAGCCCTTACGAGCTAACGAGCCCTTACGAGCTAACGAGCCCTTACGAGCTACACAGCCCTTACGAGCTACACAGCCCTTACGAGCTAACGAGCCCTTACGAGCTAACGAGCCCTTACGAGCTAACGAGCCCTTACGAGCTAACGAGCCCTTACGAGCTACACAGCCCTTACGAGCTACACAGCCCTTACGAGCTAACGAGCCCTTACGAGCTAACGAGCCCTTACGAGCTAACGAGCCCTTACGAGCTAACGAGCCCTTACGAGCTACACAGCCCTTACGAGCTACACAGGCCTTACGAGCTAACGAGCCCTTACGAGCTAACGAACCCTTACGAGCTAACGAGCCCTTACGAGCTAACGAGCCCTTACGAGCTAACGAGCCCTTACGAGCTAACGAGCCCTTACGAGCTACACAGCCCTTACGAGCTACACAGCCCTTACGAGCTAACGAGCCCTTACGAGCTAACGAGCCCTTACGAGCTAACGAGCCCTTACGAGCTAACGAGCCCTTACGAGCTAACGAGCCCTTACGAGCTAACGAGCCCTTACGAGCTAACGAGCCCTTACGAGCTAACGAGCCCTTACGAGCTAACGAGCCCTTACGAGCTAACGAGCCCTTACGAGCTAACGAGCCCTTACGAGCTAACGAGCCCTTACGAGCTAACGAGCCCTTACGAGCTAACGAGCCCTTACGAGCTACACGAGCCCTTACGAGCTAACGAGCCCTTACGAGCTAACGAGCCCTTACGAGCTACACAGCCCTTACGAGCTAACGAGCCCTTACGAGCTAACGAGCCCTTACGAGCTACACAGCCCTTACGAGCTAACGAGCCCTTACGAGCTAACGAGCCCTTACGAGCTAACGAGCCCTTACGAGCTAACGAGCCCTTACGAGCTACACAGCCCTTACGAGCTAACGAGCCCTTACGAGCTACACGAGCACTTACGAGCTAACGAGCCCTTACGAGCTAACGAGCCCTTACGAGCTACACAGCCCTTACGAGCTACACAGCCCTTACGAGCTAACGAGCCCTTACGAGCTAACGAGCCCTTACGAGCTAACGAGCCCTTACGAGCTACACGAGCCCTTACGAGCTAACGAGCCCTTACGAGCTAACGAGCCCTTACGAGCTAACGAGCCCTTACGAGCTACACAGCCCTTACGAGCTAACGAGCCCTTACGAGCTACACAGCCCTTACGAGCTAACGAGCCCTTACGAGCTACACAGCCCTTACGAGCTAACGAGCCCTTACGAGCTACACGAGCCCTTACGAGCTAACGAGCCCTTACGAGCTAACGAGCCCTTACGAACTAACGAGCCCTTACGAGCTACACAGCCCTTACGAGCTAACGAGCCCTTACGAGCTACACGAGCCCTTACGAGCTAACGAGCCCTTACGAGCTACACAGCCCTTACGAGCTACACGAGCCCTTACGGCGCATTATGCAGAGTCCTTACGGCGCATTATACAGAGCCCTTCCGGTCCGCGTCCGAGTTTACCGAGGCAGAACATGGTAAACAATGCAACACCCGCGTTACAAAACGCCTATGATTTATGCTCGATTTTTTACTGTGGCCTGGCAGATCTGATACAGGCTGGGCCGTATTCTGGCGGGCCAGCAGCACTGTCTGAGAGGATTTATGCGCCAGCCCCCACTGGCAGCAGCGGGCTGGCTTCCTTTGTGGCGGCGCGTCCGCCTGTTGCCTCTGCGGACCGCCGCAGGAGGGGAGGGGGAGGGAGGAGGCTGTCGGACGCACCTGGCTCAGGGGCGGCTGTCCCAGGAAGGGGAAGGGGGGAGGGAGTGGGAGGGAGCGGCCGCCCCATTTGAAGGTGTGGGTTGGTGTCGGTGGGCAGCCGTATGGTGATAATCATCTAAACACACTGCAAGTGTGGTGATGTATTACACGGTTCTCCAAATTTATTTCGGTACGTTGTTAGAGGTGCAACGTTTTCATCCATCCATTACGTGATTCAAAACTGTTAGCGTTTTAATATGACGAATGTACAATAGTAACATGAAATGCATGGTGCCATTGGTGTATCTCTAAAACAATTGTGTTATGAATCAAAACTTCTCATTGACAATGGGCCCTATTGATATCATTCGTTCTGGATTAAACATGTGAACTTTTGTTTAATTTAACAGTTTAGTTCAACAGCACCTGTATTGCGGTTGTGGTTTGACTCATGTGTGCGATAAGAGGCCTTTCTAACTTGGCGGATAACGTTCCAGTTGGGCAGCGTCTGGTCCCCACCATAGTTTAAAAGCTAGTCTGGCCCCTCATCACAACAGACAGCCCCCTGCCAGGGACGCCGGCTATTTTCCAGGCCGGGCCATCAAACTCTGACCGGAAGCCGGCCTGCCGTCCATTTAAAAGTCCGGCGCCGCACCTGGTGGGGGCGGGGTCGGGGGCGGGGACGGGGGCGGGGTGAAGAGGCGACCGGCCCATTTCAGGCGCCTGCCGCCGCCGGAAGTGATCCCTCATTATTACGGCCGTTCGCACGTGCCGTCATTACCCCCGGACACAGGGCAGCCGGTGGCCGAGCCGAGCCGAGCCGAGCCGAGCCGAGCCGAGCCGATAGCCGAGCCGAGAGCCGAGCCGAGAGCCGAGAGCCGAGCCGAGCCGAGCCGAGCCGAGCCGAGCCGAGCCGAGCCGAGCCGAGCCGAGCCGAGCCGAGCCGAGCCGAGCCGAGCCGAGCCGAGCCGAGCCGAGCCGAGCCGAGCCGAGCCGAGCCGAGCCGAGCCGAGCCGAGCCGAGCCAGGTCGAGAGACGACTATTCATGACGAATTTGTCCGACCTGACAACTGCACTTGAGCACGAGGCCAGCGTTCCCGGCCGGACGGCCGACATGAAGCAGGTCACGAAACGCTGATTTATGCCGGCGTAATTGTGAGTGAGTTCATTACGCTAATAGGTCGTTTAGTGTCCTCATGAGGCAGCTCCTTGATTGGGCATTATTTTACCGTAAGATGTATTGCTATAACGAACACACATGGCTTAATTAATTGGAGCAGTGCTCGCTGTGGTTTAAATGATGCGGTAAATCATATGCGGTTTGGTTTTCTTGCGGTTCCGAGGTCTGTCCTTTACTCGAGTGATCACGTTTGTGTGTACACCTGTGCCCAATAATAATGATGAATGAGTGGGTCGTGATTAACGTCTCTACCGCTTACTGACCCGCTTTTCAACGTCGAGAGGCGCTTAATCAAAATTACTCAGTCTGTCAATTCTTCGCACCGCTAACAGATATCGACAAACATCCCGGTCTGACCCGGAAACCAGGGCACTCAATCGTCCATCCTCAGCCGCTTCAGCCCTCCCAGGTCCCTCTGCCAAACCTGCACACAGACCCTTCACCAGTGCACGGGGGCGAGCCCCGTCTGTCACCACACCCCCAGGTCCCTCTGTGGTGGCGCCACCGCTCCCTCGCGCCGCCTGGCGACCGGACGGCGAACTACAGCGGCGGCGGCCGGTCGCGCCGTATCGCGCTGTCTCGCTGTGCGTTGCGGATGGTGAGGGTGCGTGTGGAGCGGAGCTGTGCGGCAGTGAGGTGCGGACGGAGGGCGGTGGTGGAGCGCCGGTGGTACGGTGTCCGGACCAGTGTGAGGGTCCGCGACCCGGGCCAGCCTGCGTGCTGAGGGGTGCGGCGCTGGAGGAGGCGGACAGCCGGCACTGGTGTCGCTCACCTAGTGCTCTAGGTGCAGCTGAGACGCGGCTAGCCGAGGCCGGGTCGTGGGATATGTAGTGAGTGGTCGGCACCCGCAGACATTCCAATGGATTTCCTCATTCTGAAGGTAAGGCTCGCAGCTGACGCCGTTGTGCGCCGTGTTGTGGCGGCTCCTCCTTTTATCTCTGCAGTGACGTCTTCTGTTTACAATTGTTTACAATTGTTTACAATGCCATTAGAGGTCGTCATGAGTCTGGGATTTTTGTAAACGATGTTGATGAATTTGATATTAACAGTGTCGTTAGATGACTCGAGCAGCACATTGGCCTTCCAGCTGTTTCAAGCTTGACATAATTGTGGATTTACCCTTATTGGTTGAATGCTATTGTGTCATTCCAACCCGCACATTTTGTGAGCAATATGAACAGCGTTTACGGGGCATGATGAGGTAAATCAATACTTTAAAACAAATTGTATGAGAGCAAACAGGGTGGAAAATTACAGTTAAAATGTCTGTTTTGCAACTGCTTTAGTAAATGTGGACTTACATACGCAATTAAATTATATGCGTATGGTGCTTGTATTAGTGATACTGAAGTGTGCACTACATATTTGTGTAATACACTTGCATATATGCATAGACATATTGCCTTTCCATCTAGAGCTATTCCATGATCCTGTGAAAAATATTATTTACCAGCATCTTTTGGATTAAAGGAAATAGTTCACCTTCGGAAAATTTTTCAGAACACGATTTTATTAGATTTTGTAATACAATTGTGTTTTATCTTTTCAACAATAGTCCTAAATCGCGCCAATTCAGGACAGAAGGTCGTAAGTTATTAATTCTATGGTGTGCGTTATTGGTCTGTGCATGCTCCATGCAGAGCTGGGGCTTGAGCGTCTTTTCAGCCAAGAAAACTTGCAGATTGCAGGGATTTCTCAACACTATTTAACTACACAACTGCTACACCTACACAACTGCTATTACACAACTGCTATTTCCTACACAACTGCTATTTCAGTTCAAAACTCCATGTTGAAGGTGAACTATTTCCTTTAAGCTATCTTCTCAGTCATTAAATGCTAAATGCATTTTTCTGCTTATCATAGCTGAAAGTTGTTCAGTATGTGTCGTTGTCAGCCAGCGTCTGCGAGAGACGAGCAGGGCTGAAGTCATTCGGGAGGCGTATCTGCTCGCGCCTCAACCCAGCAACACGAACGAAGGGCAGACACCTCTGTAAAGGGCAGACACCTCTGTAAAGCGCCGACTCAGCGGCGGCGGAGCTGTCGGGGTGGCGCTCAGCGGCTGACGGGGTGGCGCTGTCGGGGGCGGTAAGGCTGTCGGCGGCGGCAGCCAGACAGGCGCCGGCTAATGGGTCAGAGAAGCTAATCTGCCGCTAACCAGCCGCTAACCAGCCGCTAACCCGCCGCTACCGGTCACCCGAGACCCAGTCCAGCCGGGTCAAGGGTGAGCGGGGGCCGATTATTGAGTTCGTCTCCGGTTTTGCCTATATCGGCAACCAGGGGATAAGCGACTTATCGACTGAACATGACACGGCTCTCCGGTTGGGCTCCTGAGAGTCTGTGGTGTTCCAGCAGAGCTCTGAGCCCGCCGCCGCCGCCGCGGAGGCGTGCGGCATTGGGCATGTTACACGCGCAAGACAGGTCGCCGAACATGCAAATAAACATTCATGAGTACAGTTGGGCCATGCAATGTCATACATCATGTAGGTATGGTAATTCGTTTGTCATTGTAGATGCAGCTGTATATGGCAAAGAACAGTTAGCATCTTCTTATGGAGGCAATGTTTAGGCTAATCACAATCTTGAACTGCAGTTTTGTCCTCACTGTCGGCGCGACATTCACTCTGGAGCAAGCCTCGCCATGAAACTGTATTTCCCGTTAAATGTGAAATGTTGTGTTTCCTTTCCTTGTAGTTTGAGTTTGAAAATGTATTCGTGTATTTTTGTATTATGCATTTTGCAATGTATTTGTTCCATTCCAAAATATAACCACCGTCTGCTTTTTAAAATGAGCACCCCTCCCCCCCCCCCCCCCCCCCACCAATATGGTCCTCCGCCGAACACGGCTCGGGTGCCAATACGGTTAGTAGACAGTGACTTGGATCGTCGAGTGACCGTTCAGGATCGGTGGCCGGACGCCGGCTATCTCGCCTGTCATCACCTCTATCGGCCGACACGTGTCCTGGCCGCGCCATCTCCGCCGCAGACACGCTGACCGCGCCATCTCCGCCACAGACACGCTGACCGCGGCCACGGCTGACGGCGGGCCCCTCTGATGCCGGTTATTTGGCGCTCCTTTGCCGTCGGCGCCGACGACGCGACGCATGCTGATGTGTCGGCGACTCGGCGATCCGGCCGGCGACAACACGGTGTGCAACACGTGCAACACACCGTGAAGCACCCCCGCCGTCCGGCCCGCCGTCCGCCGCCGACGTGGCGACGGTGGCCGCAGGAGGCGGGTCGGGCCAGCACCAGCTGTGCGATACAAGCTATCAGCAGACATCCGTACACTGGTTTTTATATACGTTTTGTTTTGTATTTGTTATTCTTCGCTTCAGGTATGCCGCTCCGTAGTGCATTGCGTAGTGTTCTGAGGCGTCAGAAGCCAGCATAACTCTCACGTTCAATGCTGGATCTGGAATCGAACACTGCCGATGTTTGGGCGCTGTTCACGTTCAGTGCCGGGATGGGGGCACGGGGTCGTGACGCCTCACCCCGGCTGCCGGCCAGGTCACTGGTCAATAGCAATGGACCGGCCAGACATTGGGTCACCGGGCCGGCCTGACCGGCAGGCCACAGCTCAAACCTCTCTGCACACACTCACGGTGCTCTGCACAATGTCTAAACGTGACGGTGTTTTTTTCCTTCTCCCCGTTGTCGGGTGTCCACCCCGCACTGTCAACACCAGATCAGTGTCGGGCACCACCAAGCTCGCTCCGTGTATATGTAAAACAAGTGATATGCTGTTTGATGGTAAATTTGCCAAGCATACTCGACTGAGGCTAACTCAGCATAAGAATATTTGCTTATCACTTCACTATCACACAAACGGTAATCAATCTTCCCGTTTATTTTATGTCATGTATGCTCCGTAATAAGTATAATAATCTATCGGCAGCTCACTTGGGATTTATCGTACATGTATTTCATCATTATGGATGAACTGCCGAATCACTTAGTTTTTATTATGGATGAACTGCCGAATCACTTAGTTTTTATTATGGATGAACTGCCGAATCACTTAGTTTGTAGGTAGTAAGAAGTTGTCCAATTGCATGTGATCTTCTAGTTGGTCTTATCATATGTACAAATATATATATATATATATATATATATATATATATATATATATATATATATATATATATATATATATATACACGTAGACCTTAAGTGCACCCTTTACGAAATATGATTCCAGTTATGATGTAATGATGTTCTTTGCTATATCAATTGAAGATGATATACAATCACGCGACTTTATCAGATACATTTTAGGGTATATATAAAACCGATATTTGTGCCTATTTTTCTGCTATACCTCTACTGCCACTTTTCAGCTGAATATATTCAAATACCTCCTTTCAATCATAATAGGAAATGGCATGCGATTTTTACCTCTCAGGCAAACTGTCCGACCTGCCGAAACTCGAGCTGTGTCAGGCCGAAGCCCCGGACCACAGGGACCGTCTCGCCCTCACCCCGCTCAGCAGGGGGTGAGGGCTCCTGTTACCTGTCCGGCGGCGGAGCGTCCACGCGCTGATTTATGCTGGAAAGTATGCAGTTCTGTTGCGACAACAAAAACCAGCCGAGAGCGCTCCTCCAAGGTGATGCCTCTCCAGTGCTAAACTACGGCTTAGTTACGTGTCAGTTACGTTACGTCAGTTACGTCAGTTAGTTACGTGTCATACGACGAGACAGATGCAGTTACGTGCATGCATTCTTGATATTATCTACGTCTCGAATTGGTGATATAATTGCTCTAAGTGGGTGTCAAGTGATGGGGTGCTCTTACTTCCTGTAATGCACGAACAATTCCCAGATGATTGTATTCAAGGTTAATATCATCAAGGTTAATATCATCAAGGTTAATATCATCAAGGTTAATATCAAGGTTAAGTATCAAGGTTAAGTATCAAGGTTATTATCACATACCTTAAATAGAAGTTCTTCATAACCACGAAATTATGTTTACATAGTCAACAACCGTATAAAATTATTCTAAAAATAAATACAATGAATGCTTTTTATCAGTGAGACCAAAACAAAAACTTAAAGTAATCGAATGCTTCTAACATCACTGCATGCATTTCGCTGAAGACTGGCCAGTTATATTGTGCGCCACGGCATCACGGTTGTGCGTTATTCGTGCAATCATGGAATATCAACCTCGCACTCCGTTATCACTACTGTCTCAGGCCTCAGCGCCGGTCATACGCACACAATGCACGGACGTCCAACGGCAATTTACAGACGCCAGCCGGCGTGGTTGCTTCGTTAAAGCTAACAATACAAACAAAAATGGCCATATTAAATCATAATATGATTTATTTTGGACTGTTCAGTTCAGACCCCTGCCAATGGGCCTGGCAAGAGTGTCTGGGTGCCTGTGAGGGAGACAGGCGCCAATTAATAACTGTCACCAACCTATCGAGGCGGCTATCAGTATATAGTGACTCAATTCCACATTATTCCGTCCAATTAGCGGGAGTTGGTCAGTGGGCTCTGGGGCCGTTCCAGTACAGTCGCACGTGCTGATCCCTCCCCTCTCCAGCTGACCCCTCCCCAGGCCACCGCGGGGACCTCCTCTGCGGCCGCCATGTGTTAGGATTACGGCTGTATTTACGAGACGGTCGGCTGGCGGGCGGCCTGTCCGGCGGCCTGTCCGGCGGCCTGTCCGGCTCCGGCCCGCAGCCTGTTCTGGCGATAATTGTCAGTGATGAGTGGCCGGCCGAGTACTGCCGGCTCACCGAGTACTGCCGGCTCTGTCCAGAGACTCAGTGCCGGCTCACCGAGTACTGCCGGCTCTGTCCGGAGACTCAGTGTCGGCCGAGTACTGCCAGCTCTGTCCGGAGACTCACCGGCCGAGTACTGCCGGCTCTGTCCGGAGACTCAGTGCCGGCCGAGTACTGCCGGCTCTGTCCAGAGACTCACCGGCCGGGTACTGCCGGCTCTGTCCGGAGACTCACCGGCCGGGTACTGCCGGCTCTGTCCGGAGACTCACCGGCCGAGTACTGCCGGCTCTGTCCGGAGACTCAGTGCCGGCCAGGATCGCCACAGATGAGCGCAGTCTCTGGTGGAGAGGTCGGCCGAGTACTGCCGGCTCTGTCCGGAGACTCAGTGCCGGCCAGGATCGCCACAGATGAGCGCAGTCTCTGGTGGAGAGGTCGGCCGAGTACTGCCGGCTCTGTCCGGAGACTCAGTGCCGGCCAGGATCGCCACAGATGAGCGCAGTCTCTGGTGGAGAGGTCGGCCGAGTACTGCCGGCTCTGTCCGGAGACTCAGTGCCGGCCAGGATCGCCACAGATGAGCGCAGTCTCTGGTGGAGAGGCCGGCCGAGTACTGCCGGCTCTGTCCGGAGACAGTGCCGGCCAGGATCGCCACAGAGGAGCGCAGTCCCTGGTGGAGAGACACGTGGCCGGCCAGGTCACACTCTGATCCGAGGTCGAGCTGATGAGCGTATTCTCTGGTGGAGGACACGTGGCCGGCCAGGTCACACTCTGATCCGAGGTCGAACTGATGAGCGCAGTCCCTGGTGGGAGACACGTGGCCGGCCAGGTCACACTCTGATCCGAGGTCGAACTGATGAGCGCAGTCCCTGGTGGGAGACACGTGGCCGGCCAGGTCACACTCTGATCCGAGGTCGAACTGATGAGCGCAGTCCCTGGTGGGAGACACGTGGCCGGCCAGGTCACACTCTGATCCGAGGTCGAGCTAAGCTGCCGTTTAAGACGGTGCGTGCTGTTAAAGTTGTTTGTGGTGAGTGCAATACGTCAATGGTGCGGTGTGGTGGGATGTGGTGTGATTTAAAGACGGTGTTTCCACTTTCAAGCATGTGGAGTGTGGATGCCTCGGGCATGCCTATACACGGTGGGAAAACGCGTGGCCCAGGTGTGACCCCGAGTCATTGGACGGGCGGATCCTGTGACCGCTGGAGCCGTTCCCGATTGAAATTCCTACCGACACAGGAAACATAGTCGATTTTCATTTCCGAGCATGGACACGGCGACTGACAGGTCTGCATTAGTCGACATTAGTGACGGCACTGGTGGCTCCTGCGTCACCCGTGCGCCGCAGAATGGGGTAATTCATGTCACGCGTCACCTCGACCCCAATGAACGAGTGAATTAGGCGGGGCGGCGGAGGGCGCTCACCAATCACCGGGAGTCGGCCCGCCTGACGCCCGCGGCACTGCCCCAGTGTCGAGCCGTCAGCCGTGACGCCCGTTTGCCCGACAGATGGCAGCACCGGCTCAGATTATGGCACCGCTCCCGGACGTAATGGCACTTCCGTGCAATTGACGGCACCTCGGCCGCGGCCACCGCTCACCGGAACGCTGCACCTCCCACCGCTCAGCCGAACGCCGCCACTAGATCACGCAATATGGCAGCGATCAATCGGGGCCGGCGGTCTTCAGTCTGCGGCCGACCGCTCTCTGGCAGGTCCAGCAGCCTCACGCGGTGATACAGACGTCCGAGTCTCTCCGAGAGCGGGATGCCGCGCGTCTGGGTAGGGTTTCCAAGCGCGACTGGCAGTTTCATTTGTCTTGTCCGATGGGCGGAAACGGAAAAAGGGGCCGGGCCGGGTTTTGTGTGCCACGCCTGACGTCCGCGCGGAATTTACAGCGGCGCGCGGAGCCGCCGCCGCAAACCGTAATTGATTGTCTTTTAACGAAATCGGATAAAGGCGTGACAATGACGTATTGCGCCGCGATCGTGGCCGCTGCGTGCAGTGAGCTGCAATTCGGCTGCATTTCGAGGCGTCCAGGCGCTGTAAGCCGAATCTGCAATGCAAGTTTCCGTCAGGGACCTCTAAATTTGTAACGATTACTGTTTAATGCCGACATTTCTAGGAAATGTATCACGTTATACAAAATGCAGTGCACCATCCATATAGCTAGCCCAATCAATTACGTTCCTCTGCTAACCCCTCGGGCTGCATTATGTAGCATTCACCTCACACGTCCGCATTATATATCTCTCCCCTCGGTCGGATCCCGTCAGGATTAAGTCATCTCCGTATATCGCGGCCGGCAGGTCAGCCGCCGTCGCCGCCGACTCTGGCACGTCCCAAGCCCGCCCCGCCGCCCATAACGATGATTGAGCCGCCCATATTTGGCCCGGCGGTCACGTGACCATTTCTGGACGACCACGTGAGCTGCACGTTTGGCCGCCTTTCAGCGGCGGCCGGCACGCCACCGAATCCCGCCGCTCATTGCCGCCTATTGAGCCGCTGCGCCGCCACCGCCGCGCGAATCTCAATGCGCCGACGGCCGCTAATTGGTTTTGGTGCGGCGTTTAGCGGCGCGGTGCGGCGTTTAGTGGCGCGGCACCGCCGGCTTGATTCGATTTCGTCGCGGCGGCGGTGCCAGGCGTGCTGGGACAAGGCGGGAACCCCCCCCCCCCCCCCGAGAGGAGGTGGGATAGAAGGAGGAGGCTGCGCTACAGCCGCTACAGCGCGGCGGTGAGAATCGATACTCATTGGAACCAGAACTGCAGTAGCAAAAAAATATGCACTTACGTTGTGCAACTGTTTCTGAGAATGAACTGGTTGATAATGTTGGAATTTTTGCAGAGCTTGGCGATCTGGCCTTTTGTTTCTCTTACGCTACAGATAAGATGACAGTTAAAGTCAAACGGGAAAGCCATATTTCAGTAACTCGCCGGTTGAACAATTTCACCGATCGGAGAAAAAATGCGGTGGTTTTGTGAACTATTCCAGCGACCTCGAGAGCTGTCAGATGTTACGACGTGACGGGATGAGACGTCCTGGTGGCAGAACACGGAAACATCCGTGACAGAGTTATCCCGGCCCGATAAAAAACTTATTTTTTGTTCAGTCCCATGTGGGCCGAATACCGCCGCCTGTCCCTCGATCCGGCCGAGATCGCTCCTCGCATCCTCCTCTCTCAGTTCTACCGGCACGAGGGCAGGGATGAATTGTAACAAAAACTGCTACAAATCACAATAACTTTTTACAATTTCTTCTCTGAAAATGCAGAAACTTCTGAAATCTTCATTCCTCGCAAATGAAGAGTAAGCTATGTGCTGCTTTTCGTCGCGAGCTCGTAAACTTCCGATCATTTACCAGCAGCAGTTTTGTGTAGCTGCGTTACCGCGGCGTGTGCCGTCCGCTGTCGGTGACCCTCGTCGTGTGCCGTCCGTTGAGGTGGCCCTCGCCGTGTGCCGTCCGTTGAGGTGACCCTCGCCGTGTGCCGTCCGCTGTCGGTTACCCTCGCCGTGTGCAGTCCCCTGTCGGTGACCCTCGCCGTGTGCCGTCCGTTAAGGTGACCCTCGTCGTGTGCAGTCCCCTGTCGGTGACCCTCGTCGTGTGCCGTCTGTTGTCGGTGACCCTCGTCGTGTGCCGTTCGCTGTCGGTGACCCTCGCCGTGTGCCGTCCGTTGAGGTGACCCTCGTCGTTTGCAGTCCCCTGTCGGTTACCCTCGTCGTGTGCCGTCTGTTGTCGGTGACCCTCGTCGTGTGCTGTTCGCTGTTGGTGACCCTCGTCGTGTGCCGTCCGCTGTCGGTGACCCTCGCCGTGTGCCGTCCGTTGAGGTGACCCTCGCGGTGTGCCGTCCGTTGATGTGACCCTCGCCGTGTGCCGTCCGTTGAGGTGACCCTCGTCGTGTGCCGTCCGTTGTCGGTGACCCTCGTCGTGTGCCGTCCGTTGTCGGTGACCCTCGTCGTGTGCCGTCCGTTGAGGTGACCCTTGCCGTGTGCCGTCCGTTGAGGTGACCCTCGTCGTGTGCCGTCCGTTGTCGATGGCCCTCGCCGTGTGCCGTCCGTTGAGGTGACCCTCGCCGTGTGCCGTCCGTTGAGGTGACCCTCGCCGTGTGCCGTCCGTTGAGGTGACCCTCGTCGTGTGCCGTCCGCTGTCGGTGACCCTCGTCGTGTGCCGTCCGTGTTCGGTGACCCTCGTCGTGTGCCGTCTGTGTTCGGTGACCCTCGTGTGCCGTCCGTTGAGGTGACCCTCGCCGTGTGCCGTCCGTTGAGGTGACCCTCGCCGTGTGCCGTCCGTTGAGGTGACCCTCGTCGTGTGCCGTCCGCTGTCGGTGACCCTCGTCGTGTGCCGTCCGTTGAGGTGGCCCTCGCCGTGTGCCGTCCGTTGAGGTGACCCTCGTCGTGTGCCGTCCGTTGAGGTGACCCTCGCCGTGTGCCGTCCGTTGAGGTGGCCCTCGCCGTGTGCCGTCCGTTGAGGTGACCCTCGTCGTGTGCCATCCGTTGAGGTGACCCTCGCCGTGTGCCGTCCGTTGAGGTGGCCCTCGCCGTGTGCCGTCCGTTGAGGTGACCCTCGTCGTGTGCCGTCCGTTGAGGTGACCCTCGCCGTGTGCCGTCCGTTGAGGTGGCCCTCGCCGTGTGCCGTCCGTTGAGGTGACCCTCGTCGTGTGCCGTCCGTTGAGGTGACCCTCGCCGTGTGCCGTCCGTTGAGGTGACCCTCGCCGTGTGCCGTCCGTTGAGGTGACCCTCGTCGTGTGCCATCCGCTGTCGGTGACCCTCGTCGTGTGCCGTCCGTTGAGGTGACCCTCGTCGTGTGCCGTCCGTTGAGGTGACCCTCGCCGTGTGCCGTCCGTTGAGGTGACCCTCGTCGTGTGCCTTCCGTTGAGGTGACCCTCGCCGTGTGCCGTCCGTTGAGGTGGCCCTCGCCGTGTGCCGTCCGTTGAGGTGACCCTCGCCGTGTGCCGTCCGTTGAGGTGGCCCTCGCCGTGTGCCGTCCGTTGAGGTGACCCTCGTCGTGTGCCGTCCGTTGAGGTGACCCTCGCCGTGTGCCGTCCGTTGAGGTGACCCTCGCCGTGTGCCGTCCGTTGAGGTGACCCTCGTCGTGTGCCATCCGCTGTCGGTGACCCTCGTCGTGTGCCGTCCGTTGAGGTGACCCTCGTCGTGTGCCGTCCGTTGAGGTGACCCTCGCCGTGTGCCGTCCGTTGAGGTGACCCTCGCCGTGTGCCGTCCGTTGAGGTGACCCTCGCCGTGTGCCGTCCGTTGAGGTGACCCTCGCCGTGTGCGTCCCATTGACCTACTGTCGGCTGACGGCGCTGCTATCTGTCCCCGCCACCGGCTGAGAACGACCCGACAGCGCCGCACAGCCCCGGCCTGATAACGGCACGCCGTGAGAACGCCCGCCACCGGCCGGCCCGCTCTGGAGCTGCCGGTCAGACGCCAGGGGCGGCCCGGCGCGCGCCGCCGCCGCCCCCGGGTCTGATGGTCCGAGTGCGCTGTCACATCGTCCTCATTCGGTGGAGAGTGCAGCGCTGCCCGGCCCGGCCTGGCGACGCCCGACCCTAATTGATCACTCGCTAATAGCTGGTGGCATGAGATCCGCTCGTTAATGTCCCGAATGACCACTGCGGCCGAGGCGGCCGTAAAAGACTCATTTTCGCGCCTGCTTGCCATGCGCTGCGGAATACAGGCCACTTTGGCTAACAAGCGGCAAATGTTTATTGCCTCGGCACCAGCGCGGATGATCGCTTTGTCATACGGGCCACGCGTGCATCTCATCGACACGGTGAGGGTGCAGCGACAAAGCCGGGTCGGCCAGACCGGACGGCGGGCCGCCCAGGCAGCATGACACGTGGAGACGCCGCGCCGTGTTGTTCGCTCGGCCTCCACGTCTTGCACCCCTCACCGCACGACGCTGCGCTGCCCAACAATCGCGCCGCATGCAAAGCGGCGCCCCGCGCGCCTCGCCTCTGCCGGACCCGTCACGGACACTCGGCCAGTTCGACAGGACGGGCACAATGACGGGGCCGACGTGACGTCAGTTCCTGTTGACCGGCGCTGCGTGCGGCGTGCTGTGCGCGCGTGCTGTGCCGCCCGCCGCCTCCCACCGCAGGTGTGTCCACCACGCTGATTAACGCAGCACGCTGGGCAGGACGGCTTTCTTCTCCTTCCAGGCTGCGCCGTGACCTGACCTCTGGCGGTACACACTCCTCCCGGTGTTGTGCTTTGGTAGATTTGATAGTCATTTGGCATGGACGTGTGGCGGTGGAGCTCTGCAGGACGATGCCGTATCTGCACGGCTCCCTGCACGGAGTACGCCACAGTCCTGGGTGGCGCTGCTGGTGATGCTATCACCCTCGCCACCCAGTGCAGCTGGTAGCCGGCTGACGGCGCCCGGGGTCGGCGCGGTGACTTGCACCGATTAATAACACGGCGGTTGTTATTATAAGCGCATGGATCTGATATGCTATGCCCGCTGCCGGAAGGAACGTGAGTGGAAGCAGACTGCGCTGCGTGACAGGCACTCACTCCTCCCGCCTGCATACGGTGTAACCACGGCACTCCAACAAGGAACGTCGGCCGTCTCAGCTTAGGCGTAGCGATGCGTGCTGGGTGCAGTTAACCTCATCATACATGAATAATTTGCCGCTACAGCTTTCAGCGGTTTCATAATAATTGTGTTATCTTGAGTATACAGTCCATATCAGGGGTGCTGTCCCTAGTCGTTCACCTTTGTTTGCATTCATACAGTGGTGTAGGATCCTCTCACAGAGATAAGAGACATTTTAAAGGCATGATTGACATGGGTATATCGTACGTAGGTAAGGCCACTTCTGATATTTAAATTCATGCCACATGGGTTTTTATGGGTGTATGGATATGTGGGTGCTTCCAAGCTGTATACTTCAATTCTGCTCGAGACTTAAAGAGAATGTTTCACCTTTGTATTAGTTTTAAACTGAGATAGCCATTATATTGGACTGTTATTGAAATGTCTAAATTACTAAGGTCATTTTTCCCCAAACTTAACCGTTTTTAAGCAATTGTATTTACCATTTGCAAAATGACTCCAGGCTGGTGCAGCCACTGATTGGCTGACAGCCAGTTTTTCAGCCAATCGCACTCTGACAGCCAATCCGCGGCGGTATAGCTCAATAATGACGTCATTCGCCCAAATCTAAAAACTTAATTTGTATAAAGTTAAGTGACTTTTCGAGTGGAAAAAATATCACCATCGTTTTCAGTAGCACTTACTTCATATTGTCTACTACAACCAGTGTATATTTGACAACTTTCAGAAAGGTGAAACACTCCCTTTAATATTGGAAGCCACCACTTCAACATTAATTTACGTCGAATTTCCGTGTTCGGTGTCTGTTTTAAGAACAGACAAAAATAGACAAAATGAAGACGGTGTTCTGTTACACGACTTTCACTCGCAATGCCAATTGTACTCTCATTGAGGACAGCTGGTGAAGATTGCGAGACGGGGCCGTCGGCCTGAGAACCGCCGCGGGGGATCATATGACAGCCACCTGCCGTCACCCACCCTGCCGCGCAACTCTGCCGTGCCGACACCCACCCTGCCGCGCAACTCTGCCGTGCCGTCACCCACCCTGCCGCGCAACTCTGCCGTGCCGACACTCCACTCTGATGACCCTCGGTCTCGTGATCACGCCCCTCGCGTATCGCGACGCCCACCGTCCGACCTGCTGACCGTCACACCATCATCGTCTGGCATGACTGTCACCGTCAATTTTATTTCGGCCTGATTGTGCGGCCACCGCTCGTGGCCTGCTGTCGACCGGGCCCCGGGACGCGTTTCCTTCTGGGCATACTCGCTGGTCCAGCCACAGTGCTCCTCTAGTGGGGGGAGCTCGCGGTGCTCCTGTGTCGGTGACCTGAGGTACCTGCACCCGCGGATGCCTGGGGCGCCGCAGGTGGCCAGTTAACGTTCCTGGTGCGCGTCGCTGTCTGTCACAGCACCGACTCAGGCTGGTGCCGGCCGCGCGACAATTCGTCCGCCGGCCGACTACGATGGATCACGTGTGACCAGCCACTGGTCGGCCGTGAGTGATCACGTGGTGATGTGACCGGTCACGTGGTCAGGTCGCCGGTCCAGGGGTCGCTGACCGATGCTGCGTGCCCGGGTTCACGGGATGTCAGTGACGCGTCTGCAGGTGATGGTGTGTGTGTTGTCACCGTACGCAGAGTAGCGGCCGGCGGGGGTGGGCTGGCTGATCAGATTCGCCGAGGAAATGTCACTTAAGCCATTTCGGGAAGCGTGAGGCATTACGGTGCTATTGTAATATGTCTTCTCAAGACGGTGATATGCGAGATATTTGAGATAGCCTGACGAATATTGCCTGTTCAGCGTCGCAGCGGATCTTCAAGACATCACCATATATTGCGCAGTTAATGCCCGTTCCGATGGCATGACAAGTGGTCATGTTTTGAACATGGAATGTTCAGGCGGTCATGTTTTGAACATGGAATGTTCAGGCGGTCATGTTTTGAACGTGGAAAGCCATGTGGCAGCATGTTCCATTCTCTCGGACAAGCAATTCATTTCATGTCGCGTGCCTGACCTGAGCAGTGAGCATGACCCGACTGCGTTCACTCCACTCCGTTCTGTCATGTACTCCTCCTCCTACGCCAGGCGAACAGGGTCGGCGCTGTGTTGCCACCTGTATCCCGTCATTCCAGCCGTCTAAACGCAAAGCTCTCCCGCCGTCCGGCTGTCTAAACTACTCATCCGGAGCTCGCCTCCTCCCCGCGTCCAAGGCTGCGTTCCAGCACGTCTGGAAGCGCTGAATGGTGCCGCCAGAAACGGCCTGGAACGCTCGCGCCGCCATTGATGGGTCTCTCCCAGAGGAGGCGGTCCGGCCAAATACAGACGCCTTCTCAGACCCCACCTGCCGCCGCCGCGTCGGCCGCCGGCCTATCTGTCCATCCGTCTCCGGCCCAGTCACGTCCTTTGTAAACTTTAACACCAGTGATTGAAAACGTCTCCAGAATACTAACGAGCCAGAGTGCCGGAGGAAGTCTAAAACAAGTTTGAAGCCGGAGGAAAACTTGATGCCAAAACACCGCTCCATCTTCCGTTCCCTGTCGATAAGAAGCAGTTTACACAAATAGTCGCCGTTCATTGGAATCATTTTAAGCCTCGGCGGCGCTAAAGCTCCAGTGAAGTCGAAAAACAACAGTCTATCGACAGTTCGGTCGCACTTCATCGATCGCCACCCCCGCTCGGCCTGGATCACGTTCATCGCGCCTCCGCTTCAACGGCGCCGCCTCCGTCTGCCGACTTTTTATCGGCAGGTCCGCGCAGCGCTGCTCGTTTTTGGGCGCACCACAGCGCCGAAGCCACCCAGGCTGACCGCCGCGCCGCTGCCCGGCTCGGCGCGTCACTGCTCGCCGCAGTGCGCCGCGGCGCGCCACTGCTGTCGCTGCCGTGAAAGTCCTGCCCACCGGAGTGCGCCGCGCTGAAAAAGCGACACTGTCAAGGCGCCCGCGTGTTTTTGTGGCGCACGCACGGCGACTTCTGTCGCGCCGCGCCACTTTAGTGACGGTCACGGCGCGGCAGAGACGATGGCGGCGCGTATGCCGTCGTCGCGCCGATTGCGTCTGATTGCGTCCGTCGAGGCGCGTGTGGCGGGTGCCGGAGTGAAGAGGATGACAACACCGTGCCTTTGTTATCTGTCTGGGTCTGTGTGTATCTGTGTAATTATGGCAATCTGTTAATTATCTTTCACTATGGCTTGCTCTCTACTGGGTGGATAACTGACGTTCATTGGGAAGTATCCGTCCATTTCCAGCTCTGATCTGAAACAAAGTCCTGGAAATCACTTTTTATGTTTTAGGAATTTAATAATTCCTAAATAAATAGTCAGATAAATAAATATTCAGTATCTGAATATTTATTTGCGATCACGAATAAGAACGTTCCCGAAGTGTCCCCGCTGACAGACTCCTGCCAGAGAACATGTGCCAGACGTCCTCAGCAGTGTCCCAGACGTCCTCAGCAGTGCGCCAGACGTCCTCAGCAGTGTGCCAGACGTCCTCAGCAGTGTCCCAGACGTCCTCAGCAGTGTGCCAGACGTCCTCAGCAGTGTGCCAGACGTCCTCAGCAGTGTGCGTATGTCTTGCTCTGCTCGCTGACGTCCCTCCTCCCTGTGGGTGACGCGGGACTTTGATCCGCTGCAGCTGCGCCGTCCCAAGACAGACGCCGCTGCCACTGCGGCCGACGGCAGCCCTGCAGCAGACAGCATTACCGGCCGGTAAATTACCGCCGTGAGCGGCACAATAAGCCGCCTGTCCTGTCCTGTCCTGTCGCGCCGGTCCGCCGCAGCTGGCCAGCCACATGTCGGTGTCAGCAGCGGCAGGCTCTGGTTAACTGGCTGGTTATCCTGAGGCGCGCCGGCCTCCACCGCATAGTCCTCGACTAACCACGGCAGTCAGTGCTCCTATATGACCGGGCTGACCGGGCTGCCCAGTCCTCAGTCAGTGCTCCTATCTCACCGGGCTGCCCAGTGCTCAGTCAGTGCTCCTATCTCACCGGGCTGCCCAGTGCTCAGTCAGTGCTCCTATCTCACCGGGCTGCCCAGTGCTCAGTCAGTGCTCCTATCTCACCGGGCTGCCCAGTGCTCAGTCAGTGCTCCTATCTCACCGGGCTGACCGGGCTGCCCAGTGCTCAGTCAGTGCTCCTATCTCACCGGGCTACCCAGTGCTCAGTCAGTGCTCCTATCTCACCGGGCTGACCGGGCTGCCCAGTGCTCAGTCAGTGCTCCTATCTCACCGGGCTACCCAGTGCTCAGTCAGTGCTCCTATCTCACCGGGCTGACCGGGCTGCCCAGTGCTCAGTCAGTGCTCCTATCTAACCCGGCTGACCGGGCTGCCCAGTGCTCAGTCAGTGCTCCTATCTCACCGGGCTGCCCAGTGCTCAGTCAGTGCTCCTATCTCACCGGGCTGACCGGGCTGCCCAGTGCTCCGTCAGTGCTCCTGTCTCACCGGGCTGACCGGGCTGCCCAGTGCTCAGTCAGTGCTCCTATCTAACCCGGCTGACCGGGCTGCCCAGTGCTCAGTCAGTGCTCCTATCTCACCGGGCTGACCGGGGTTCCCAGTGCTCAGTCAGTGCTCCTATCTAACCCGGCTGACCGGGCTGCCCAGTGCTCAGTCAGTGCTCCTATCTCACCGGGCTGACCGGGCTGCCCAGTGCTCAGTCAGTGCTCCTATCTCACCGGGCTGACCGGGCTGCCCAGTGCTCAGTCAGTGCTCCTATCTCACCGGGCTGACCGGGCTGCCCAGTGCTCAGTCAGTGCTCCTATCTCACCGGGCTGACCGGGGTTCCCAGTGCTCAGTCAGTGCTCCTATCTAACCCGGCTGACCGGGCTGTCCAGTGCTCAGTCAGTGCTCCTATCTCACCGGGCTGACCGGGCTGTCCAGTGCTCAGTCAGTGCTCCTATCTCACCGGGCTGACCGGGGTTCCCAGTGCTCAGTCAGTGCTCCTATCTAACCCGGCTGACCGGGCTGCCCAGTGCTCAGTCAGTGCTCCTATCTCACCGGGCTGACCGGGCTGCCCAGTGCTCAGTCAGTGCTCCTATCTCACCGGGCTGCCCAGTGCTCAGTCAGTGCTCCTATCTAACCCGGCTGACCGGGCTGCCCAGTGCTCAGTCAGTGCTCCTATCTAACCGGGCTGACCGGGCTGCCCAGTGCTCAGTCAGTGCTCCTATCTCACCGGGCTGCCCAGTGCTCAGTCAGTGCTCCTATCTAACCCGGCTGACCGGGCTGCCCAGTGCTCAGTCAGTGCTCCTATCTAACCGGGCTGACCGGGCTGCCCAGTGCTCAGTCAGTGCTCCTATCTCACCGGGATGACCGGGCTGCCCAGTGCTCAGTCAGTGCTCCTATCTCACCGGGCTGACCGGGCTGCCCAGTGCTCAGTCAGTGCTCCTATCTAACCCGGCTGACCGGGCTACCCAGTGCTCAGTCAGTGCTCCTATCTCACCGGGCTGACCGGGCTGCCCAGTGCTCAGTCAGTGCTCCTATCTCACCGGGCTACCCAGTGCTCAGTCAGTGCTCCTATCTCACCGGGCTGACCGGGCTGTCCAGTGCTCAGTCAGTGCTCCTATCTAACCCGGCTGACCGGGCTACCCAGTGCTCAGTCAGTGCTCCTATCTCACCGGGCTGACCGGGCTGCCCAGTGCTCAGTCAGTGCTCCTATCTCACCGGGCTGACCGGGCTGCCCAGTGCTCAGTCAGTGCTCCTATCTCACCGGGCTACCCAGTGCTCAGTCAGTGCTCCTATCTCACCGGGCTGACCGGGCTGCCCAGTGCTCAGTCAGTGCTCCTATCTCACCGGGCTGACCGGGCTGCCCAGTGCTCAGTCAGTGCTCCTATCTCACCGGGCTACCCAGTGCTCAGTCAGTGCTCCTATCTCACCGGGCTGACCGGGCTACCCAGTGCTCAGTCAGTGCTCCTATCTCACCGGGCTACCCAGTGCTCAGTCAGTGCTCCTATCTCACCGGGCTGACCGGGCTGCCCAGTGCTCCGTCAGTGCTCCTATCTAACCCGGCTGACCGGGCTGTCCAGTGCTCAGTCAGTGCTCCTATCTCACCGGGCTGACCGGGCTGCCCAGTGCTCAGTCAGTGCTCCTATCTAACCCGGCTGACCGGGCTGTCCAGTGCTCAGTCAGTGCTCCTATCTCACCGGGCTGACCGGGCTGCCCAGTGCTCCGTCAGTGCTCCTATCTCACCGGGCTGACCGGGCTGCCCAGTGCTCCGTCAGTGCTCCTGTCTCACCGGGCTGACCGGGCTGCCCAGTGCTCAGTCAGTGCTCCTATCTCACCGGGCTGACCGGGCTGCCCAGTGCTCCGTCAGTGCTCCTGTCTGACCGGGCTGACCGGGGTTCCCAGTGCTCAGTCAGTGCTCCTATCTCACCGGGCTGACCGGGCTGCCCAGTGCTCAGTCAGTGCTCTTATCTCACCGGGCTGACCGGGCTGTCCAGTGCTCAGTCAGTGCTCCTATCTCACCGGGCTGACCGGGCTGCCCAGTGCTCAGTCAGTGCTCCTATCTCACCGGGCTGACCGGGCTGCCCAGTGCTCAGTCAGTGCTCCTGTCTGACCGGGCTGACCGGGCTGCCCAGTGCTCCTATCTAACCGGGCTGCCCAGTGCTCAGTGCTCAGTCAGTGCTCCTGTCTGACCGGTCTGCCATTCACCGTCAGCCCCCGTCAGCAGGGTAGAACCCATGCTGGCACGTGAGACGTCCGTTTTGGTCTGCTTCGGTGTCCTGCCGTGGACTGGGGGCGGGTTGGCGGATGGAGGTCAAGTTAGGACGGCGGAATAGGTCTGACTCACCACTGTTACGAGTGTCTGTCAGACTGTCGGCCACTGTCAGATGACAGATCTGGCGGATGTCGAGGGGATGTCGGACTGTCAGGCCGTCAAATCCAAGTGCTGCCCTAACAAGGAATGTCTGTAGTTTTGCTCTGTAGATAGAAAGGAACTGGATGACGCTCGAGTTCGCAATCCGCGAGGTTGATGTCTGCTGTAACAACGCATACTGTCAGGTCTGGCTTTATCCTGCACGTAATCCAGATGTTCTCTGGCAGGCCTCGCACGGCAGTTGTCCATATAAGGACTGATGTAGCTCCCGGGTCCCGCAAGACTTTCACTCTCTGCGAGTTAAGGATCTTGTCCGGTGATTGAGACACGCGCCACTCGGTCTCGCGGCCCGCCGCCGCCGCCTCCGTCCGCGCTGAGCGCGACCATCGGTCTGGCGACCATCTCGTATGTATGCAACAGCACCGTCCCATAATCGATAGGTCACGCTCGGAGCTGCCGCGGAGATGCCGCCTCTCGGTCGGCTTATCGGCCGGCGCGGTCATCCGACCAACGCCGAACTATCGTCTGTCGGAGGGCGCGCGATGCGATAGCCGAAACCGTTCATCAATGCACGCGGCTCGAATGTGGGCCGGCGGCGGCGCCGCGAAGGCGTCCGGTACAGCTGACGCGCCTACAAATGATGCTATGCAAATGGTGCTTCACGGAGGAACCCGGGCGCCCATCGGATCCGCTTGCCGAGTCCGCCGGAGCCGGCCCGGGCCGCCGTAGTCCGGCCAGCCTGCAGATCTGGCTGTGATCGATGATCGCGAATGTGGGATCGCTGGTGCCGCGACCTTGTCCGCCTGCCGACTCCGCGGACTCTGTGGACTCCTGCCTCGAGTCTCTGTGTGTATGGACTCCTACTGACTCTGCTTATCGCTGACTCAGTGCACTACGGACTCCTCCGACTCCCTCCTTGGAGTTCTCCTGAGCTTGGCGCTCTCGGCTCGGCCACGGTGACGTCGCCACGCCGCTGTCATTTGTCATCCTGGCGTCCGCTCCCCTTTAATTGTCGCTTGTCCTGCGGCCATTAATCATCGCGGTATTCCATTAATGACCGGACCGCGGACGGCTCGGCGTCGCAGGCCGCGATAATGACATTTAATTGTGATCATGTATGGAGAGGGTGGGGCGGGCGGGGACCATCGCCCAGTCGGCCTGCCGCCGGACGTCTCATGCCGCGCCGGGCGGCGGGAGGCGGGCCTCGGTGACTCGGCGGATATTAGCTGTGATGCACGAGGAGTGATTCGGCCGCCGGGCTTGTACGAAGACTATTGGTTGTATCTGTCACTTCGGTGCAGAAAATCGACATCATTTTCTGCACGGGCTGCGTCATGAATTAAACAACAGGGTATTTGCCGCCTGATGGATCCATCCTTTCAGTGTTGCATTCAAGATGTATTGTTGGCAGAGCTGTCCATCTGGCCGGATGAGTGCCGCTCAATGACACCTCTCAGTGGAACAGTGTGTCGGCGCCTCTCAAGCTCATCTCTGACCTCGCGAGAGACCCTCGATCCGTTTTGTCGCCCCCATGAGTGCCACCTCGGCCACTCGTGACGCCGGAGAGCGTCTCTCCAGAGATGAGACCGCGGACCCTGTCACCCTGGGAGTGTCAGCGCGCGGCCGGGCCGGACGGGACCAGAGCGGCGTGCGGCTGCGTGACGGCTGCGTGACACGGCTGTGACGGACGCGTGACAGGCGGCCGGCGGACGTGTGACAGCGGCCGCTGGGTGACGCGCCGACGGCCGCCGACGGCCGCCGACGGCCGCCGACGGCGCCTGGAAGGCATCAGCCGACCGCTGACGGTGACGCCACGGCCGCCGCCGGACAGGGACACGGACCGCCGGCTCCAGTCCAGCCCCGTCCCCTCCCCCGGCGCCCCTCACTTCCTGTCACCGTCCCAGGGCCCGTGAGACGCCCCCGAGGGAGCGGAGAAGGGGCCGACGGCACGCCTCGGTGGATATTAATCGTGCGCGTCGCTTTCGTCGGCGGTGTGTGCGGTCTGCGGCGGGCCCCGAGCTGCTGCTGCAGGGTGTGTGGACCGGTGAAACGCGCCGGGATTGTCGTAAACGGAGGTGTTCGGCACTGTGGGACCCGGCTGTGGAGCCCTGTCGTTAGTGGCTATTACAAGCCGGCTGTGGTGATGTCACAACGCCTGGCACTATCATGGGAACACCTGGGGTGTGATGGTGGCACTCTGTAACGCGACTGCGGTACTCAGGTCTCTGATTGTGGTGATTTGTTTGCGATGGTGGTGCCCCGGTATGGTGTCATGTGTCGATTTATGAGGAAATGATGCTCATTTGCAGCCTACTGCTTACAATAGTAATCCTATCATAAGCTAGCACTAACAGAATGTCTGAAAGTTTGGGTGAATTATTCGCAGATGCAACGCAATCTGGCTAACGCGTGCCAACTTTATGCTGCTGCTGGTCGCCAAAGTGCGTTGACGCCAGAGCTCGACACCTCCCGTTGTGGCCGTATTTCGTGCCGGGCCATTGCCGCGCATTATGCAGCAGTTGGCGGGGTGGCGGCCGCCGCTCGTTTGTAACATTCCTGCGGCAGTGTCGGGCCGCCTAATACGCCCCCAGACCGCCGTTACCCCGTCTCCCCGAGGACAGGGGTGAGGGAGGGCAGTGGCGGCACTGGCCTGCTGCCGAGCACGCGCCGCCACCAGTCAGCTCAGAGGAGGACGCAGCCGGAGGAGGAGAGCAGCGCAGAGGAGCGAGTCACGACAATGTCGCATGCATTGGCTGGCTCTCTAACAATGCCGAAACAAATCGCCGTCACGGGGACAAATCCGGGAATTTCCTGTCTTAACTTAGCATTCAAGTCCGGATGTAATTTTTCTTCGGGTGCTCTCTGCAAAACAGCGGCTGAGACATCCCATTACCAACGATTAACTTTACAGTCATTGTTATCACAGGTAGTTGGTCGAAGTCGATTTGGAGGAAGTTTCACAGAGCGTAGTCAATTACCTACCACCCCGCACCTTCGTGGTTCGCTCTTGAACAATGATTATAGCGATAAGCCAGCGTCGTTGCCTAATCATGCATCACCGACTCACGCCAGGCGTGCTAGTGGGGTTGCCCTAGGTCACCCTGTATTACATCGCCCACCTTATGCATGCAGTAATGAATGGTATTTGAATTGTGAATAACATAATCATGGGAACATGAGGTGCCGGCAGTGACACTAATTCCCCGCTTCCTGGGCCCATTTCCTTGCGTGCCGGGTGTTCTCCGTCTTCGCTGCTTTACACTTAACGGATAACTGCGTTAGGTAACATTTTATTAATGGATGTTCTTTTGCGTTTTCCAGGTAAGAGCCGGCATCTTTAGCCCTCATCTGGAGACGAGCGTTGGGCGGTGATGCCGTGAGTACAAACAACGCCCCGATGGATGACTGGTGTACTCCACCCCATGTGATTATATATCATAGACAGCAGACCGCAGCCCACTCGCTGCGGCTGACCCGGACTCGTGTGCCGCACGCCACGTCCTAAGGCGGATATCCTAAGGCGGACATCCTAAGGCGGACGTCCTGGGGCGGACGTCCTGGGGCGGACGTCCTGGGGTGGGCGTCCTGCGGCGGACGTCCTAAGGCGACGTGGTGGGTCGGACGTCCTGAGGCAGACGTCCTGAGGCGACGTGGTGGGTCGGACGTCCTGGGGCGGACGTCCTGCGGCGGACGTCCTGGGGCGGACGTCCTGGGGCGGACGTCCTGCGGCGGACGTCCTGAGGCGACGTGGTGGGTGGAACGTCCTGAGGCGGACGTCCTGCGGTGGACGTCCTGAGGCGACGTGGTGGGTCGGACGTCCTGAGGCGGACGTCCTGCGGCGGACGTCCTGAGGCGACGTGGTGGGTCGGACGTCCTGGGGCGGACGTCCTGCGGCGACGTGGTGGGTCGGACGTCCTGAGGCGGACGTCCTGCGGCGGACGTCCTGAGGCCACGTGATGGGTCGGACGTCCTGCGGTGGACGTCCTGAGGCGACGTGGTGGGTCGGACGTCCTGAGGCGGACGTCCTGGGGCGGACGTCCTGAGGCGGTCGTCCTGCGGCGGACGTCCTGAGGCGGATGTCCTGCGGCGGACGTCCTGAGGCGGACGTCCTGCGGCGGACGTCCTGAGGTGACGTCCTGGGGCGGACGTCCTGGGGCGACGTGGTGGGTCGGACGTCCTGAGGAGGATGTCCTGCGGCGGACGTCCTGGGGCGGACGTCCTGGGGCGACGTGGTGGGTCGGACGTCCTGCGGCGGACGTCCTGAGGCGACGTGGTGGGTCGGACAGTAGTGGTCACTGCTAGGGATCAGCAGTCAGCAGTTGTAAGTTCACAGGCAGCACAGGAAGCGCGATGGTGTTAAATTTGTGCGTGATAGATTCTTGCCTCATTTGATTCACTTAGGCAGTGGGGTAGCACACTGTCGTGGCCACGACACAGGCGGGATGTATTGAGCAGTTTTTAATCTACCCCTTCTGACGGATCCCATAACGGGTTGCGGTGGGATCCATAGGCGTAGGAACGTAATACAAAGTGTGTGGGGGAAGCCACCCAGGGGGCCTCCCTATCTCAGGGGCTTCCCTGTTTCAAGGGGGCCTGCACCGGCCACCGTCCAAGGAGCAGGTGCAAACATACGTCGGTATAACACTGGCGGATCTAACCTCTCTCCGTGGGGCATCTTTTTGTGGCAAAAATGTGATAATGTGATTTTGTGTGAAAAATGTGACCGGCCCAAATCCGGAGGAAAACAATGGGGGTTCCCCCCATTGTTTTCCTCCGGATTTGGGCCGGTCACCTTATTTTGGTATTCGAGCTTAACAAATTCACTTGTTAATGTTTGTTTAATCGACCTTCTCCTTGAATGTACCGAAGTAAGAAATTAAACTTTGTTTTACATTTGCATTCGGGCACAGCCCTTCATCAGATGTATTGCTATCGAAATAACACATCATTCACATACACGACACAAGAATAGACATTTAGCACAGCTCGTGAAAATCAGGGACTACATCCTCCACCCAGCCCAGCTGAAAACCTACCCGATTCAAAATAAATAAATAAAGGCGAACATTTTGTAGATCGATCACACGAAATTACATAGCACACGATAGCAATACATCTGATGAAGGGCTGTGCCCGAGTGCAAATGTAAAACAAAGTTTAATTTCTTACTTTGGTACATTCAAGGAGAAGGTCGATTAAATAAACATTAACAAATATATTCATGCTCCTTGCACAAGCACTACGAGAAATTAACAAATTCACTTTTCAAATTCACAAAAATTGATTTTGTGAACATTTTTCCGAAAAAAACGTCTTTTGGGGGTCAAAAGCCCAAAATTTCGAAATTCTGAGATAGACATTTTGAAGAAAATTTAATTTTCTTTCTTTTGAAGTTTTTATTTGCAATTTGCATAAAACGCTATGTTCTACGATTTGTCAAACATTTATCGTATTTCCACCAAAAATGGCATGGCATGACGTCATTAAAACGTCATTATCTCCCAAAATACTACATCAATTTCATTTAAATTTGTTGAGAAGACGTAGGATTGATGTAGCATAAGGTACTGAAAGTTTCCCGTTTATATCTATTGATATATATGATAGTTTTCAAGTTGTAGAGAAAATCGGGGAGGTAGGGGGCAGATTCTGCAACCCCCTCAGCGGGCGCGGTTTAAGTGTTACCGGGGCTGCTTGAATTGCATTAGGTGCGCTGTTTTGTCTATCATTGAAAGAAAGGGATACATAAAAACTTTAAATCCAATCATTCGAGTTTTCATGAAGTGTTTTGTATTTGTATTTGTATTTGACGTTGGACCCCATCCACGCCGAAGCGGGCTATTCCGGAGCCACATACAAGCATGGACAACACGAATGATACACTCATCCTAATATAAAATGAAGACAGTTTCACTACAGCACATACTCCCATACAGCACATACTTCAATACTCTCACATACACATTACATCACATACACTGCAATGCTCTCACACGCACATTACGTTATATACATCAGGCTACTCTGGTTGAGGCATGTTCTATATCGCTCTTTTGAATGCGGGCATGGCTGAGTGACGTGTCGCTAAAGGCAGCTCATTGTAATTTTGCACAACATGATATAGAAATCGGCGCTTGCCAGCCTCTGTCCTCACGCGTGGAAGGGCCAGGTCAGAGTTCTGTCGCGTAGAGCGGGAGCGGAGATCAGAATTGACATGAAGCTGGGAAGCAAGAGCCTGTGGTTCCCCGGTGTTTCGAATTTTGTGTAGTAGATTTAGGGAGTGTTGTCTGTATAGCTGCTGGGCAGTGGGCCAGCCAAGCTCAGCTCGCACGTCAGAGATGTGATCAAATTTACGTTTGCCAGATATGACACGAAGGGCAAAATTTAGAATTTTGTCAAGGCGTTATATGCTCCTCTGCGAGCCATTGCCAAATACTGCTAAACAGTACCGAACGTGTGAAACGACCAAGGCATTACAAGAAGTGTTCTCCTAAGATCATTGTTTTCCACGTTCAGTGCAGGAAACGCGCGGGGGCATACTTATATTGAATGCCCCTCCCCCCCCCATATTCCTGTTTGTGTGGGGGGGGGGGGCAGTTACCCCTGATGCCCCCCCCCTCCCACCGCCCTGGATCCGCCAGTGCGGAATACAACATGAAAGGCAGGCCTGAATAAATATAAATGGAAAACACGTTAAATCTATACCATTCATTTTCTCATCGGAACCATTCGCCAAGTCTTCAGTGATATTTTGCTCAGTATCTGATTAGTTTTACTAATGAAAGCCGCCCGAAGCAACTTAACCCTCGCGGTGCCGGGGGTGTTTAGATGCTCCCCCTTAAAGGGAGATAATCACCTTTTGATTTTGTTAGCAACAACTTATTTGGCTACCGTTATGGTATTAAAATGTTGTGATCTAAATTTAAGAATAAAATAAAATTATTCCCTTATTCAAAGTTGGAAGTTGGGGAAAATTAATGATCGGTATTTTCCCTCCACTATTGGAAAGCGCAACATCTGGCGCTTTTGCATCAATCTGTTCATCGTTGTTGAATGGGCACATGTAAACAAATCGCCGACACTAAATAGGTCGCCGTAATTTAGCTTGGCACCGGCCGGCCGGTAACTGCCGATGTCAATGCACTTTTTTCAAATGATTGTTGATTGTTCATACAAATTTTGGCACATATTCGCAAAAGATAGAGTGCAGGAAACATATTGCATACCTTCATGATAAATAGCAATGCATAGGAGGCTAATTTACTGAATTCGTTATCGAGTACTTGCTGAGTACCGACCGATATAAGCGTGGATCGCTAATCAGTAGGAGCCTAAATCTTTCGGTAGAATTGTTTATATGCAAAATATGGTGAATTTACATGATATTTTGGCCTCGTCTATTGATTTCAGGTGCTAACTCCATTTTTGTGAAAAATGGTGAATATCTCCCTTTAAGGTTTCTCAAGGATAGCGAAAACACGGCGCCGCGCGGCGTCGCCATTTTTGTCACAGCTGTTCGCGCATTAATTACCCACATTGTGTGCAATTATTGACCTCGGGACATCTCAGGTCAGGTCACCAGTCCAGGTTACGTGACCCCACCTCCAAAAAAAAATTCCGTCGTACCACAGGCACAGTTGTGGGACGATCGGTTTTAAACTTACAATATTGTATAAGGTCATAGATACCTACAATTCGTATATATCGGATTTTTTTATATCGGTGACCTAAGGCCGGGTCAATCTCGTGACCTCCCCATTATAAGTAAATGGGGGAATATTCTTGCTATTCCGAGGATTCCGAGGAAATGCTTCCTATTCCGAGGATACGGATGATATCAGTCCAATTCCTTCTGGATCATGTTATCATAGTTCATTGTTGATGATCCAGGTGCACTTTTTGTTCAGTGACCCCTACAGGGTCAGCCGAGGTCATCAGAGGTCACCAACACCTTTGTATCATTCCTTCTGGATCATGTTATCATAGTTCATTGTTGATGATCCAGGTGCACTTTTTGTTCAGTGACCCCTACAGGGTCAGCCGAGGTCATCAGAGGTCACCAACACCTTTGTATCAATAACTCTCGACAGAATGAAGATAGAGAAGAAACCGGCACCAATGTGTTTGTCTCGTCGAGACACGTCTCCCAATATGCAACATGACGTACTTGGGTCACCACTTGACCTTGATCTGAGGCCAAAATTATAAGTTAACCTAACCTGGTCAACATGAATATGAATCGAAGCGCCTTGACGAGACAACAACGATGGTGTCAACATTTTGCCCTATCTTTATTAGGTCAAGAGTTATTTGCGAAAAGCAGTTTTACCAAAAATAGCCTTTTTGACGTTTGATGACCTCTGGAGCCTAAACTGTTGACCTGAGCTAAACTTTTAGGGCATCTTGGCCATTGCATTTTTCAAGAGCTTTCGATTGCTTTTTCTGTTTGTTCCTATCTATCATAATTCCCAAGATATTTTGGGGTTCTGGAGCGAAGTCTTAAAACTGAAAAATATGACCTTCGATGGCCACTGGTGACCTCAATATTGACCTGAGCCAAAATACGACTGAAATATTTTCAAAATTATGTTTGACGAGTTTTCGAACGATATTTTCGGTTTTTGTCTACCTCCAATAAGAGCCAATAAGAGTTCGAGGGGGCGGGAAGGCGACCCCCCCCCCCCCCCCCCCCCCCCACTAACACACACACACACACACACACACACACACACACACACACACACACACACACACACACACACACACACACACACACACACACACCGACATGGCATGTCAGGGGCCTCTGTCGATTTGAGGAGGCCCTCGGTGTATTTCAGGGGGCCCATCGTACATCTCAGGGGACCTCGGCGCATCTCAGAGGGCCCTCTGTAGCTCAGGGGACCCTCGGTGCATCTCAGGGGGCTCCCGGTCGATCTCAGGGGCCCTCGGTCGGGCTCAGGGACCCTCGGTCGATTTGAGAGGTCCCTCGATGTATCTCAGAAGGCCCTCGGTGCATCTCAGGGGGCCCGCTATGTATTTCAGGGGCCCTCGGTGTATCTCCGGCGCCCTATGTGCATATCAGTGGGTGGTCGGTCGATCTCTGGGGCCCTTGGTCGGTTTCAGAGGGCCCTCCGCCGATCTCAGGGGGCCTCGGCCGATCTCAGGGGCTCTCGGTTGATCTCATGGGCCCGCCGTGTATCTCAGGGAGCCCTCGGTCGATATCATCTCAATGGGACCTCGGTCGATCTGAGTGGGCCCTCGGTGTATCTCAGGTGTCCCTTGTTCGATCTCAGGGGGTCCTCGGTCGATCTCAGGGGGCCCTCGGTGGATCTTAGAGGGCCCTTGGTCGATCTTAGAGGGCCCTTGGTACACCACAGGGAGCCCTGGGTGCACTTTAGGGGCCCTCGGTCGATCTAAAGGGGAGAGGGGTCTCTGTCAATCTCAGGGACACTCAGTCGATCTCAGGGGCCCTCGATTAATTTTAGGGGTACTCAGTGCATTTCAAGGGGCCCTCGGTGTATCTCGGGGGACCCTCTGTGCATTTCAGAGGGCCTTCAGTCGATCTCAGGGGCCCTCGGCCAATCTCAGGGGGCCGTCTGTGTATCGTATGGGGCCCTACGGTCCTTCGACGCATCTCAGAGGGCCGTTAGTGAATCCAAGGGATCATCGGTACATCTCAGGGGCCCTCTGTCCATCTGAGGGGGCCCTCGGTGCATCTCAGGGGTTCTCTGTGCATCTCAGGGGTCCCTCGGTGCATCGCAGGTGGCCCTCGGTGTATCTCAGGGGCCCTCGGTCGATCTTAGGAGCCCTCAGTCAGTTTCAGGGGCCCATGAACGATATCAGGGGCTATCGCTCGATCTCAGGGGGCCCTCGGTGCACCTCAGGGCCCTCGGGCGATATCAGGTGTAATTCTTCATCAATGGGTGTCAGTTATGGGTTAAATTACGGAGAAAAAGTGTGTGTGTGGGGGGGGGGGGGAGGGGGGGGGGGAGGGGGGGGGGGGGAAACATATGGTTGGCCCCTCCACTTTAAAAAGTGGGGGGACAATTTCCCCCCTGCCCCCCCCCCCCCCCCTGTTCCTACGCCTATGGTGGGATCGGTACCATCAAGGCGCGCGTAACCGGTAACACAGGTGGCGGCCGCATTACGCATCAGACATTACTCATGTCGCCGACAGATGGTGTCATTAGTTATGCGACCCGCCGATCGATGGCGCTGCTGTCTGTGCAGGGAAGCGGGTAGGGAGGCTCGTCAGGCAGCTGCAACTGCAGGCTGGGCACCCGGCACTGGCCTATAGAAACTTCTGTCGGCGTTAACACTGATGCAGTGATGTATGCGTCAGGCAAAAAAATAAATATTGGAGAAGCTGGGTAGTTGTCAAACGGTACACTGCAACGTGATTGCGGTGATTTTTCATTTTAATTTGCTTCTTGTTTTGTATTATGTTTATGTGTCGTATCTAAATCCAGTTAATGTAATTTCCAGCCAATTGCCATTTCATTTCATTGAACGACTCGCTATCTTAAAATTACCTTATATTCGACTTAACGTTTGACGTCTTACAGTAGAAATCGACTGACGCTTGTGACCTACATTGCGGCGCCGATTCTTTCGTTTTTTTTCTTCGGAGAAATCTGCTGTCCCAGGCCATACAGCAGCCCATCTATTTCGCCATCAGTCTGTACTGTTAGCACCGTCCCGCCATCCGTCTGTACTGTTAGCACCGTGCCGTCCTCGTGCCACTCACGCCGTTCTCGGGCCGCGTCTGGACCCGTACCGCGGGGCCGGCAGACTGTTTAGAAGTGTGCTCCGCCGCCGGCCGGGTTTCTGAGACTAATGAGAGTCCGTGTGTACACTACTGGACTACTGGTGCCGCCGCCGCCGCCGCCACCGCCACCGCCGCCTCTGCTGCTGCTGCTGAGGTGGCCGTGGCCGGTCCTGCCGCTGCTGCCGATCGGGCACCGCTAAGATGTGACCTCCGGTCGCCGCGGGAGGGGGGGGGGCGGCCGGGCGGCTTTTTGTGGGCCGTGTTGTGGTCAGATGGCCGGTCCTGCCGCTACCGCAGCTCACAGACAGACAAGACAGCCCGCTGTCGGGTAACCGGAGCTGGCAGACACCACAGCAGCGGCGGCGGCGGCGGAGCAGGGTCGGCCACCGGCCACGTGGTCGCCTCTGTGGGCGCCTCTGTGGGCGCCTCCGTGGGCGCCTCTGTGGGCGCCTCTGTTGGCGCCTCTGTGGGCGCCTCTGTGGGCGCCTGTGTGGGCGCCTCTGTGGGCGCCTCCGTATGCGCCTCTGTGGGCGCCTCTGTGGGCGCCTCCGTGGGCGCCTCCGTGGGCGCCTCCGTGGGAGCCTACGTGGGCGCCTCTGTGGGCGCCTCCGTGGGCGCCTCCGTGGGCGCCTCCGTGGGCGCCTCCGTGGGCGCCTCCGTGGGCGCCTCTTTGGGCGCCTCTGTGGGCGCCTCTGTGGGCGCCTCCTTCGCACCTGCTGGGGGTAATTGAGGCACGGGCCGAGCACGACTGCCGTGCGGCTCGTGACCTGCTCCGGAATTCGTGACGCGGCGGTTTACCGCGTGACCATTTAGTGAGGATGACCGGCGCCCAGCTGCGGCTGCCCGCTATGTTGTGCCGGGCTGCCCGGCACGTTAACGTCATTTAACCGTGCGGTTATTAGTGCAGCGCTCACGAACTCTGTCCCACTACAGACTCTGCATGCCATTTGGTGCGCGGGAGATATTGGAGAATATGCCTGATGATGATCATAATGATCGGAATTTGAACATGGATCCGAGTGCTGTATTTACTTCGAACTTATGCATGTTTTTCTGTAATGTTCCCGAGGAAGTAAACTTGCCATCATTTTGTAAAACAAATGTAAGATTCCATAGATATGCGTTTCGAAGCGGTGCAAAGGAGATTATGAATATTAACTAGAAGGTTCTGTTGACAACAACACACATTTATGCGTCCGTCTAGCAAAGTTGTCTTGAGTGAAACGGAAATAACTGAAATAGACTGAACTTGGACACCTGCAGGGCAGGGCAGGCCGGGCCTCAGCGGTTACCACTGCGGACCTGGTGACATATGGTAATACGGTAATCGACTGGCTGGCTGGCGGCTGCATGTCACCGTTCAGCGGTTTATGGCTGCACGCAGTGAATTGATTGCCGAGCCTTAATGACAATCGGCCTAATCGCCGGAAATTATGACGTAATTTGTTACTGAGCGGCGCGGTGCGTTAACCAGACGCCGCTGACGTTGGCGTCTCTGTAGGTGAACCATTAGCTGAGCTGATAAATTTCTCTCTACGCTCGAGATGGTGGGTCTTCTGTCTGTGGAGACACGCTGTGCTCGGGGTGAGCTGCAGAAATGTAACATAATGCATTGCGCGTTTTTCGCTGTTTGTTTGTATGTGGTAAGCCAACAACTCCGCTCGCTGTAACTTGAGATGGAAGCCATTCAACTTGCTGGAGTGCAAACAAACGTATATTGTATATCTTTGTAAAACAATACACCATCCAGCAGGCTGGATCCTAGGCCAGGCTCCTGGGAAGAAAGCTTCTGAAATCGAAGTGAAAGGATATTCAACAATTAGATACGTTGAATTTGGTAGAAACTACAACTTAATTAACTTCGCGCTTTACAGTTCCATTCACCAATCTCCGGTCTAGAAACCAGTCGCCACAACCAGTTTGAATGTCTCCACACCACAGTGAAGACGGAGACGAAAGTTGGCGTCTTTGGATGCCACCGCTGTCTTACAATCGTCTAACGCACCGCCGACCTGCGGGAGAGGGAGCTGATTGTCTCCTGCCGATCTCCGCATGTGTCCCGTTTGTCTCCGGAACTGGGTCGTTCATCTCCGGCCGGCCGGTCAGCTGATCGCATTGTCTCCGGGTAGCTGATCGCATTGTCTCCGGGTAGTGATCGCATTGTCTCCGGACAGTGACCCGCAACTGTGCGTCGTATTCGCGTGGACAGTTATTACATGCTACTACTGTTAGGCGTAGGGCGGCCACACCTTGAATCGTATACACGGAGATATAAAGCACACGAGGTGGCGATAGCGCGAACACATTCTGGAAACTCACTACATTGGATTGTTGTTTATATATGTTGTAAGTTGGATTATAAATGCGTTGCACCTATATAAGAAAGCCAGTCGGCGCCGAGTATCCATCACTATACCCATGACAAATGGTCTGGTCTGCGGTTTAAGCGCCGGTCATCAGGCTGGTTAAACAGCTCAGATTAGGTCTGTTTGTAGTCCTATACACCCCCTGCACCGGTCCTGCGGCCGGCGCGCGGTGGCACTGTGACGGACCGTCCGTCTCGGCCCGGTCCGAACAGCTCGGTCACGGCCTGCGCAGAGCGGCACCATCAGTTCCGCCAGCCGCACCGCTGCTGCCTGTTTGTTTTACCGGCTGTGGTAGCGGCGGCAGTGTCTCCGTTTTCTTCGCGGTTTCCCCGGCTCCCTCCCTCCCTGTTCCCGACGGCGACCGTGAGACGTTGCCGGTCCGGCGCAGAGGGCTGTATCAGTGTCTCAGGCCTGTCTCCACTCCCCGGCTCGCCTGAGCCCGCCCAGGGCCTGGCTCGCGGCGGCCTCGAGTCCGCCTCGGGCCCGCCTCCAGTCCGCCTCGGGCTCGCCTGGGGCCCACGCTCGATCCAGATACCGTCACGCAGCCCAACTTCGTCCGCCGCCTCACGCCCTCCGCAGTCACGACACGGTGAAAAAGCATCCGCACCAACCCCAACCGCCTCAAACGGGCGCGGTAACGTCAGATTCCGGCCCTAATGGGCGGCTCTTTGTCCGTGCTGGCTGACGGACAATTCGGCCGACGCCCGGGGACCTGACGGGGGTGTTTTTGTTGCCCCGCTGGGAGCGGAACAGTTGTGTCACGCGAGTAGTTTGCACAATAACGCGTCTAACGCAGATGTAAGTGAGTGACCGCAAAGTTGAAGACACACGATCTGTTCTCCCAGCTATCGCCCGTAATGGCTGGCCTCGCACGCGGCATCATCAATTTAACTTGGCACGAAAAACAAGCGTGCAGCAATTTAACAGAGAGCTGTTTTTGTTTGCCAGCAAAACTTATGTTCTAACTTCTAGTCGAAATCCCAGATAATTGTCAGAAAACGCCTGGTCGTGAATTTCATCTCTGGAGTATTTTTTTACCGCTCTGCAATTCTGATTCCCCACGACATTTATATCTCATATTGTGATTAGGGCGCTTTTATCACAAATTCGTCGTTCCACCGCATCATTCCGACGCACGCACACACCTGACCGCCACCGACAGCAGCCGCTGCCGCTGTCTCTGCTGTGGTCCGACACACGCACACACCTGACCGCCACCGACAGCAGCCGCTGCCGCTGCCGCTGCTGTGGTACACCGCCACCACCCCTACCGCCGCCGCGGCCGCCACCACCGCCGCTGCCTCTGCTGTGGTCCGACACACGCACACACCTGACCGCCACCGACAGCAGCCGCTGCCGCTGTCTCTGCTGTGGTCCGACACACGCACACACCTGACCGCCACTGACAGCAGCCGCTGCCGCTGCCGCTGCTGTGGTCCGACACACGCACACACCTGACCGCCACCGACAGCAGCCGCTGCCGCTGCCTCTGCTGTGGTCCGACACACGCACACACCTGACCGCCACCGACAGCAGCCGCTGCCGCTGTCTCTGCTGTGGTCCGACACACGCACACACCTGACCGCCACCGACAGCAGCCGCTGCCGCTGCCGCTGCTGTGGTCCGACACACGCACACACCTGACCGCCACCGACAGCAGCCGCTGCCGCTGCCTCTGCTGTGGTCCGACACACGCACACACCTGACCGCCACCGACAGCAGCCGCTGCCGCTGTCTATGCTGTGGTCCGACACACGCACACACCTGACCGCCACCGACAGCAGCCGCTGCCGCTGCCGCTGCTGTGGTCCGACACACGCACACACCTGACCGCCACCGACAGCAGCCGCTGCCGCTGCCTCTGCTGTGGTCCGACACACGCACACACCTGACCGCCACCGACAGCAGCCGCTGCCGCTGCCGCTGCCTCTGCTGTGGTCCGACGCCACCACCCCTACCGCCGCCGCGGCCGCCACCACCGCCGCTGCCTCTGCTGTGGTCCGACGCCACCACCCCTACCGCCGCCGCGGCCGCCACCACCGCCGCTGTCTCTGCTGTGGTCCGACGCCACCACCCCTACCACCGCCGCGGCCGCCACCACCGCCGCTGTCTCTGCTGTGGTCCGACGCCACCACCCCTACCGCCGCCGCGGCCGCCACCACCGCCGCTGCCTCTGCTGTGGTCCGACGCCAACTACCATCGCCGACGCCGCTGCGGGCCTCTGTTGTGGTCGGCGGTGTTTATGCCGGATCTCGGTCGGGTGCAGAGGCGTTGGCCGGCGACCGGCGGCCGTAGGCACGGCAGGAATCCGACGCCAGCACCTCCCGCCGACTAATGAATTTAAATCGGGCCCGCTCGCCGACGCCGCGCCGCGGGTGTTGACTCGGCGATCCTGTGTGAAATCACGATTTCATGGCGTCGCCCGCGCCACGTTACACTTTCGCTGCGCAGTGCGGGAAGCTGGGCCGAGGCATTCTTGACGTTCTCACGCGAGTGTTGCCGTCGCGGCGCGCCGTCGCATGCCCACTCAGATAATGAGCTCCCCGCGCGGCACGGGCGCGATACGGTTTCATGGCGCGCGCGGTCAGGTCGCCGCCCGGCCAGGTGTGCTGTTGTTTCCTTTGTGGGAGCACGAGTGGCTGACAGGCCAGATGGAAACACAGCTTAGTACGTCCAGTCCAATAGGGAAATGGCCGTAAGTGAAACGTTGTCTGGAAAGGAGAAAATGCTGCCTCAGGCGCAAAGGCAAATGGTGGATATGTTCCCGACAGCCTGATAAACCTTATTTAATTTGGTAGTAATATTTGCATATTAATTAAATCAACATATTTTGTGCCGGTCATCGCGAGACCCATGATGATGTATCAGCCACTTTATTCAGGGCGTACCAAGAGCGCCAATATTGTGCCACTTGAAATCGATCATCTGATGCAGTCATCCTCAAAAAGCTTTAGTCTGACAAATCAGTGGAGTCCATTTCGGTGTGCTGGCGCACGTCAGACGCCCACGGTCTCGGCATCTGACTCCGATCGCGGCCACTTTCTTACTGAAGTGCTTATCTGGCAGTCTACCGTGGTGTTCGTTTCTGTGTGGGACGTGCCTGGCGCGCCAACAGTCCTCCGCGGCTGCTGCTGTACGGGGCGTGGGATTCTCCGGCAGTCCTCCGCGGCGGCTGCTGTGCGGGGCTGCGTTTCTGCTGCCGTCTGATGGTGACAAATGACTCGAGATGCAACTGTCTTCGAGCTGTGTGATTCGGTGATAAATGGTCAGGGAAGGTGGGCCTTTGTAACTGGAATCTTTTAGATGTCTGCTGAAATCATGCAGTTTAGAGGATTGGGATTTAAGCGTTTGTGTTCTAGTTTATGAGGAAAGGCTGCATGTAAACTAAAGCAGTGATGGAAATTACCCAATGATAAATAATATTTGGACGACACTTGTGTCTCTGTTCATCTACATAATCGTACAATTTGGGGTAAATTAGGCACAGTCCAGCACATGAGAATAACTGGCGAACGTTTGTACCTTTTGAACTCCGTGAAATGCGTCCAAGGTAGCCAGTTTGCGCGTGTAATTTATCTGTTCACGCTGAATGTCACAGATGAGTTATCAAGTCGTTACCAGCTGAGACGAGCCTTTACTCAGGATTAAGACGGTCATAATCCCATTAGCTGAGCTTCAGCATGCCCAGCATCAAAGGAGCCGCTTCTCTGTTCTTTCCGGCGGCATGCGCATTGTACTGTGGTGATGTCGCTATCCTGACGGACGACGCCCGCCAGTGTCAGCCACATCAAAGCCGTGCGGTTCCTCCCGACACTGATCTCGCCCCACTGTCGTCGGCTATCGGCGAGAAGAAAAAACACCCGCTGCTCCCGACATCGGCACTTCCTGCGGTGTCGGCCCCGTCTGCCGGCGATCAGACGGTACAGTTCCTGGGCGGCGGCAGCTGGCTGGCTATTTTTTCTCTCATTTCCTTCACTCCTCAGACGGCCGGGTCAGACGCGGTCGGCGCCATCCGGTGCCCCCTGTGGGAGGAGGAGCCCTCTCCAGCGCGGCCATTACCGCCGTCCGGTCCGCCGGCGCCCCATCCGGACCGGCGCGGAGCCCCATTATTCCCGTAGGTATTCCAATCGAGCCGCGCCGGCACGCCGCGTGAGCCGCCAGAGAATCGGAGCGAAACCGATCACCCAACTGGAGCGGACCCTGATCAGCCGCCGCTCAGAAAGGAAACCGACAGCCCCGCTCGGGCAGCTGTGACAGCCGCGGCACGCTCTCTGATGTTCCCTCTTTTCTTTGCAAAAGGATATGAGAAAATTGCTTCAAAACCGTCTATATTTGTAGACCACACGCATACACGAGCCATTCGCACATATGCCACGCACATACGTGTACAGAAATACCAGACACCTTTTTCACTTTTTTTGCTCACTTTTCACCTCTCAGCACTACATGAACTGGGCGGCGATTGGCGTCTCTCACAGCGTGTGATTGTAGCGAAGGGGCTGAGTTTCACGACGCATCATCGCCGCTTCAGTGCGGGCGTCGGCGCAGCGCGAAATGACGCGGTTTTTGCGCCGTTACCGCCGCCGTGTCGGTTAATGCGCCGCCGAGTCGGACATGACGGCTGAAACGGGCACCGACGCGCTGACGACGAGTCGCTTTGCGCAACGGGCTGGCCGACTGGCTGCGGCCGGATCACAGCGGAGGAGTAGCTTTACGGCATGTGGGCGTCAGGGAGGGCTCTGGAAGGGGTTTGGGGAGGGATCCATTATGTGTGGGAAGAGGGTGGGCTTATGGAGATCTGGGGTGTTGGGAGGGGCGCCGGGTGGGAATCTGGGGTGCAGGGAGGGGCGCCGGGTGGGAATCTGGGGTGCAGGGAGGGGCGCCGGGTGGGAATCGGGGGTGCAGGGAGGGGCGCCGGGTGGGAATCTGGGGTGCAGGGAGGGGCGCCGGGTGGGAATCTGGGGTGCAGGGAGGTGCGCCGGGTGGGAATCTGGGGTGTTGGGAGGGGCGCCGGGTGGGAATCCGGGGTGCAGGGAGGGGCGCCGGGTGGGAATCTGGGGTGCAGGGAGGGGCGCCGGGTGGGAATCTGGGGTGTTGGGAGGGGCGCCGGGTGGGAATCCGGGGTGCAGGGAGGGGCGCCGGGTGGGAATCCGGGGTGCAGGGAGGGGCGCCGGGTGGGAATCTGGGGTGCAGGGAGGTGCGCCGGAGGTGGCAGGGGACCGGAGTAGGAGGGGCGAGGAGCCCGGTGTGAGGGAGGGCGGACACGTGGCTGCCTGGCTGCTGATTATGCTGATCCGTCACGTCTGCTGGCCGCCGCTGAGCCGCTACGTGCCGTCTGGGAGCAGCAGACTGCCGCGTCAGTCAGAACTTATCACTGGCCCCTGACAGCCGGGGACGGCCGCGTGGTAACGTTGAACTCTCCCCCCTCCCCCCTCCCCCTCAGCGTTATCCCGGCCCACACAGCGGCCATTAGTGCCGACAATATACCGACCCGCAGGGGAAGCCTGACGAGCACCGACAAAATAACACGCACCTCGAAATCGGAGCCCGATTTGTGCATAAGCTGCGGCTGACTGGCCGCCGTCGGAAATAACCATAATTGCTCCGTAGCGCGGCGGTCGTCGCCGGGGGCTGCCGTCCAGGCATCCCAGCAGCCGTGTGTTCAGTCTGACAGCTAACCACGCCGGCCTGTCGCCGCCGGCGGAGATCGAGCGATCAGCTGCGATCGGCCGTGGCGCCGGCGGCCTCATCGACGCTCCTTCTCCGCACCAATCGCTCATGGCAGGCCAATTAATCTCCATATCGTGTGGTTTCCGCGGCGGCTGCTGGCGCCGCACCGCTCCGCGCGCCCAGGTGGCGTAGTTCAGATGGATGTGGGGTGCTCGGTACAGCTACACGGAGTCAAAGGCGGGCACTGCATAACCATGGACGCTCCGGGGCCCGCACATCTGGTCAGTGGGCAGCGGGCAGCGGGCAGCGGGCAGCGGGCAGCGGGCAGCGGCCAGCGGCCAGCGGCCAGCGGCCAGCGGCCAGCGGCCAGCGGCCAGCGGCCAGCGGCCAGCGGCCAGCGGCCAGCGGCCAGCGGCCAGCGGCCAGCGGCCAACGGCCAGCGGGCAGCGGGCAGCGGGCAGCGGGCAGCGGGCAGCGGGCAGCGGGCAGCGGGCAGCGGGCAGCGGTCAGCGGTCAGCGGGCAGCGGGCAGCGGGCAGCGGGCAGCGGGCAGTGGGCAGCGATTGGTGGTCAGTGGTCGTTGTACATAAGTCGTTGGTCTGCCGGCAACCGCGGCGGTCGGACCACCCGGCGCTGCCCTAATTGCATTTGACCAGTGTTTGAAAGTGGCAGCGCGGCGTCCGTGTGAAGAGAGGCATGTGTTAAATATGCGGGCTCGTCCCCGGCGGCTGCGTGGGCTCACTTTCCATCGCAGCAGCGTCGTGTCCCACGAGGCAAAAAGCGTCCCACGCCGGGCCGACTCGGTGCGAATCCAGACAGATGGCGAAATCGCTGCATTGTGCCGGGCGGGCTGCTGGCGGGACAGCTCCGGGACGCGACAGGGCCGAGCGCTGTACTCTCCGTCTGCCTGATTAGCCGGGGCGCGCAATTTCCCGGCGACGACCCGTCTATTCAGCCACTCTCAGTTTCCACAGGCAGCCCGGCCCTCGACAGCCAGCCTTAATAGCTTCACAAGCTACTTCAACATCCCCCAGCACTCTGCTCCACTCCCTGTGGCGTTTTTAGCGTTGTGGAACACACTCAACGCTCGCCGGCTTTTAGCAAATGGCCATTACGGGAGGAGACGCGGCCCGTTCCCCGGATATACAGGGCTGAGTCACGTGGTCTGGGGATGGTTCCCCCAGCCAAGTCACGTGGGTTGCCGAGTGGAACTCATGGGCGCGGTAGCGAATTCTTTAAATATATTTCAGCGTGGTTACATTGTCTATCGAAAAGGTACATCCACGTAACCTGGAGAGGGTCGCTCCTAATCAAGAGGGCAGGCGTGGTAACCTGGTCGGGCCCTCTTCGGTCATCAGCCCCGGGCCATTTGCGCTGTTCATTAGCCGATGGCTCTGGCGAGAAATTATCAGCTGTCGATGGCGCCGGCGAGAACTAATTAGCTGCCGATGACTGCCGTCACGGACGGTTCAAAGACGAGAGAAAAAAACACCGCCGTACCGGCCAGCACCGTGTTGGAGCTGCGCCGTCTGCGGAGTTCCCACCGGCTGGAATCGTCTCAGGGTTCGGCTGGGAATTGAACTTTTTGTCACTACAGGAATTATAATGAATTGCGCCGACTGTAGTTTTAATTTTCTGAAATTGAATTCCATTTCTCACCCTTTCGAACATGACATGGTTAATTCAGTTTGATTGAACATGTGCACATTGTTAGTGCCGACTCGACGTGTGACACTGCGCTAGCTGGGTGCATTTTTGCCGGTCATTTTCGACCGAGGGCGGCAGTCGTGCGTCCGCCGTGTTCGACTGTTTGTTTTTCCAGAGCCCCCGCTGCTCCCAGTTGCGGCCGGGTTCCGATACTGCCGATCACCCGGCGATAGATGCCTGTGTTTTTCGCAGCGCGTCCGGAATCTGTGCGCGGAATCTGCGTGCCCCCCTTGTCGGGACTCCTGGCGGGGTGCCCTCGTTGTACCCGCCGTCCGCCGGGTCCGCCGGCTCCCTGGTGAGCGACCCAGTGCTCCTGCTGGGTCCGGGAGGGTGGGCGGAGAGCTGTGGACCGGAGTATGTACTGGGCAGGCCGTGACCGTTGTTTGCTCGGTGGCCGGCGTCCGACAATCGGCCGCCACGCACTGTCGCCGGCCGGCGGTCCCGTGTCTGTTTGTCTTTCACGCGCTGGCTCGCGGCGAGCCGGTCGGCCCGCCGGAATATCTCATTACCGGTCCTAACCGGTAATAACCGGGCCTAACCGGGCCGGTGTCTGTCGGAGAGATCACGGGACGGTCGGTAGCGGCGCCGGGGCCGGCCCACTCTCCCTCCCGATTTCCCCTGCTCTGGTCGCGTCAGCCCTCCTCCCGCTACCGTCTGCCGCCCGCCGCCTGCCCACCGCCCGCAGCTCGTCGTTGTTGTGGTGATACCGTCTTGTGCGGGCCGGCCGGAGTCGCAGTCTCCGCCGCCGCTGCCACGCCGTCCGCTCCGATTTGTAGGTGCGTGGCTGTGTGATGCGCTTTGCCGTTCAGAGTGCGGCGTTTGTGGCGCTTTGCCGTTCAGAGTGCGGCGTTTGTGGCGCTCTGCCGTTCAGAGTGCGGCGTTTGTGGCGCTCTGCCGTTCAGAGTGCGGCGTTTGTGGCGCTCTGCCGTTCAGAGTGCGGCGTTTGTGGCGCTCTGCCGTTCAGAGTGCGGCGTTTGTGGCGCTCTGCCGTTCAGAGTGCGGCGTTTGTGGCGCTCTGCCGTTCAGAGTGCGGCGTTTGTGGCGCTCTGCCGTTCAGAGTGCGGCGTTTGTGGCGCTCTGCCGTCCCGAGCGCGCCGTAATTGAATCCGATGAGAAACGGCGTCGGAGCGGCTGAGGCTGCTCATTACTGAGCCGATCCGCCTGCGCCCGGCAGCGTCTCTCCCGTCTCCCGTCTCCGCCGAGGAACACTAACGCTAATTAGCCTATTCAAATTACATCGCGTGCCCTCCGGAGCGGCGCGGCTCGACGCCTTCCCAGCTGGTTAGACACCGTCGCCGTAAGAGACGGCTGAGCCAGCTGCGACTGCCGTGATGACCTATATATGGGTAGCTAGCGTGTGGTTATCTGTGTTGGCTTACGACATGTCTCCGTCCTTGTACGCGACATGTCACGGAGCGTGACCCTGGTCGCGTGGTGAAGTCGCTTGTTAGTGAGAGGGGTGTGGTGCTAAGATGACTTCATGGTTTGATGCTGGTGCCAGGTGAGCTGCCGATTTAAGACAGGTGGGCGTGACTCTAGCGATTGTGGAATGCAGGGTTTTGTGTTAATCATAGCAAGTCATCCCACGCATCGTTGCCTGTCAGTGTATTGACGCCTGTTATTTTGCCGTGAACGACGTACGATGCTGTATAAACTGCCATTTGAAGCACGGCATAGTTGCTTACGTAAGCAATGATGTCATCTCATGTCGTACACAATCGAAATAATCGTGTGTTGTCCTGTCGGCTGCCACTCACATTGCGATAAACGCCCAAAAGAGCGGCCAATTCAATGGTCATTAGTCATTAGTCAGCGTAGTGCCATTTGAAGCACGGCATAGTTTGATGATTGGCGCTAGGTAGGTACTGTTGAAATTTCATTGGAAGATTCTGGAGCTGCTTGAAGCTATTGCCATTCCAGTTCCTCCCCGCTGAAATTATAGTTGCTTTCCATTAAGATTCTCGTTTTATCCACCAGACCTCCGCTGAGATTTTGCCTTGCGTCGCCCTCCTCTGAGATTCCGTCCGGCGCCGGCGATCACCGACTCTGCCGTTTTTGCCCCCTCTCATCTGCATAGCTGCTGGTCGCCGGATCGTCGGTTGACAGAGCGCGCGTGGCGGCGTGCCCGCTCCTAATTAGCCGTTTAATTAGCCCCACAGTCGAGATAAGTGTCTGTGGACAGGCGCGGACAGCGGACCCGGGACGCTGGACGTGTGACGCGGTGTTTGCTGCTGTCTCCGGTCTGGCCGTGTTGTCCTCTGGCCGTGTTGTCCTCTGGCCGTGTTGTCCTGACCGTATTGTCCTCTGTCCGTGTTGTCCTCTGGCCGTGTTGTCCTCTGGCGGCTGACGGAGGCTGTGTGGCACGCTGGAGGTGTCAGCTGGAGGGGAGGAGTGAGTGGGCAGGGACTGGGCGACGTTGCGCACTCGGCTTTGAAAAGTTCGCTGCAGGGAACGGAAGGGGCGCACTCGGCCTCGAAAAGTTCGCTGCAAGGAACGAAAGTGGCAGACTTGGCTGTGAAAAGTTTGCTGCAGGGAACGGAGGGAGGGGAAGGGGGGCAGCCGGTGGTCGAACACTAACGAGCGGACCAGGCGGGGTAAGCGTGCCGGGAAATTGGCCATATATCTTTTGTTTTGGTTTGATATTGTGGTGTCAGGCAGCTGGTGTGATTTACTGTCCCCAGGTAATGAGCCGAACCCGGTAGTTTAACATTTTACGGTTGTGGAATAGAGTGGGACTCATTTTTGTCGACTGATTTTATGACTCAGCTGTGACACATCCGTTACAGAAGTACTGATCCCTTGCAAAGGGTCACTACATCAGTCTCTGTGCACTGTAAAGCCCAGGTAGATAACGGTCACAGAAGAGGAGATGAGGAGGTTATCCTTCGATTATGATAAGCTTTAGTCTTATAGTGCCTAATTACAATTAGCGTAACTCGTTTTCCTCTTCTCTGTCATCACAAGCTAAGGTAGCTGCTAATGACGATGCACTTTGCATTGTGATGAATACAGAATATGGTCAAAGTTTTATACGACAGCGAAAATATATTCTGCTCTTTTAAGTCTAAATACAATTTTAGTCACTTTCAGAAAAGTCACCTTAGATCCTCCAGAAGATTGGGAACTCCAACGGATCTTTGATCTCTTTGATCTTCGGTTTTCAGATGAACACCAAAGTGAGTGCTGAGTGCTGGCTTCAGCCTTTGCTTTCATCAATCAAAGCCAAGCCATTTACTTCAAAGGAGCGATTCCACATTTCCGTCACACCTGGGATTCATGATAGCCTATCTTTCAACAAGGCTCTTGAATTCTCTAAATCGGAGGATCAACGCAACCCAATCAGTCGCGTCGGCGGTCATCTGATCTTGACGCCCAGACCCATCGCTCACTTATCTCCTCCTGTCATTTATGTGGCCAGCAAACCGCACTTTCCACTTGTTCGAGGGCTGTGACATGGTGCCAATTATTACGGCCCATTAGCTTCAGCGGCTGATAACGTCAGCCGAGCGGTTCCCGGGCCATGACGTCATCGGTGCTGTCTCTGTGACGTCATTGGTGCTTCGTGTGAAGTGCTGCCTCTCTGGAGCGGTTAGGGGTTTTATCCAGGTGCAAACGATCCCCAGTGACTTGAATCGGGTGCAATTTTGTGTGATCAGTGTGATCCAGGTTCAATTTTCCCTGTGAATGCCATCCAGGTGGAAACGTTCCCCCGACGAGCATCAATTCTCCCTCGATTCTCACGCACCCTTCAATTGCCAGGTGTGGAACAATTATCCGGCGCGATGGGGGGGATTCCGGTGGTTTTCTCGGCCGGGGATGTTTCAATTTGCTGCCGTCTGTTGGCCTGGCACGCTCCTCCTGCCAGGTGGAGGTCACGGCGGTATTCTGTGGCGAGGTAAACATTGAAACGGACGGCCTGTTCCAAGGCGACGGGGTCGACCCGTGTTGTTTTCTCCGTCACGGCGCGGCTGAGAGCCACCCTCTGCTCACGACCGGCATTGTTGAACCCGTACGGCTCACATTCTGTGCATCTTTGTTAGCCGGAGCCCTATTACAGTGTGGGTTATTGTGGCTCGTGTTAATACCGGTGATTTGTGCCCGGCTCCCCGGCGCTTCTCGCCTGGCTGCTCCGGCTTTCTAAATGCGGTGCGTCTCGAGAAAATTGATTGTTATGGTGGTTTCACGTTCAAGCGGGTAGCTGACATGCTGTGGTGGCCGTTCTCACAGTTTGGGGCGACTTGCCATAAACCGTGTCGGCGCTTCGCTTTCAGCTTCGATTGATTTGTCCCTCGCCTCGGCGAAGATTAAAAACGGTCTGCCGGGCCAAGCCCTGTCATAATATTTGAAATGGCACGCCGTGAAAAGGCGGATGAAAAGCCCCGACGAGAGCCAATCATTTGCCAATTCTGATGATGTGCCAATGCCATCCGTCCACGCGACGGGCTGAAATTTCATCCGGAGGTGGCGCAGCTCTCTGCCAGCACCGTAGGAGGGGAGCACCTTTAGCCGACGGGTGGTGGTGCGCCACGTGAAAGCCGCCTGGTCCGGGCCCGTGGGCTCGGTCCGGCCGGATCCCAGCGGCTCAATCGGAGAACTCTGAGCAGACGCCGCGCTGGTGCCGCGCCATTCAGCTGTCCGAGCGGTATTCGGGCCGGCTGTCCGCCCCTCCCATTCCATCCGACGGACGATCGGTTAGAGGCGCGGCCCAGCTCCCGACCCGCCCCCGAACCAGACAGCCAGACAGTCAGACAGCTGCCCAGACGAGACTAGCAGACAGCTGCCTGGTCCAGACGGCCAGACAGCCAGACAGTCAGACAGCTGCCCGGCCCCGACAGCCAGACAGCTGGGAGCGGCTGGGAGCACCCTCCTATCTGGGCTGACAAGATGGCTCAAACGTGGATCCGCATGGTTCCGTATAGGCCTGTGTATTGCTGGTTAACGTGGGCCAGCACGGGGGGCTGTGTCTGGGACAGGTGTGGGTCAGACTCCGACGGCGCCCCGGCGCAGTTGTTGTCCTGGACGGCCGTCCGTCCGCGCTCGGCGCGGACGGACGGCCGCGCCGTCCGTCCGCGCTCAGCGGGAGATCTGATCCCGTCTGTCCACAGCTCAGCGGGAGATCTGATCCCGTCTGTCCGACCCACCCACTGCGTGTGGTCAGCACTCACCCGTCACCCGTCACCCGTCACCCGTCACCCGTCACCCGTCACCCGTCACCCGTCACCCGTCACCCGTCACCCGTCACCCGTCACCTGTCACCCGTCACCCGTCACCCGTCACCCGTCACCCGTCACCCGTCACCCGTCACTCGTCACTCGTCACTCGTCACCCGTCACCCGTCACTCGTCACTCGTCACTCGTCACCCGTCACTCGTCACCCGTCACCCGTCACCCGTCACCCGTCACTGTCACCCGTCACCCGTCACCCGTCACCCGTCACTGTCACCCGTCACCCGTCACCCGTCACCCGTCACCCGTCACCCGTCACCCGTCACCCGTCACTGTCACCCGTCACTCGTCACCCGTCACCCGTCACCCGTCACCCGTCACCCGTCACCCGTCACCCGTCACCCGTCACCCGTCACCCGTCACTGTCACTCGTCACCCGTCACCCGTCACCCGTCACCCGTCACCCGTCACCCGTCACCCGTCACCCGTCACCCGTCACCCGTCACCCGTCACTCGTCTTCCGTCACCCGTCACCCGTCACTCGTCACCCGTCGTCCAGCAGCTGTCAGTGCCCGCGGCTGAGTCCTGTGCTGTGATCCGACCGCAATCGGTATGATAATGTCATGCAGGGGGCACGCACAATGCCGGCCACCTGATGGTATCTGTCAGGGGCGGGCCAGGCACGCTTCCAGACAATGGTGACAGCGAAATGACTGTGACGGTATGCGCGTCACCTTGCACAGCGTGAGCTTTGAACTGGCGTTGAAATTGGGATGTCCATACGAAGGTATCTGCCAGACATGTGCCTGGATCCTGGGATCCAGCTGAGATCCGGATATCTGTGTCCTGTGTCCCGGGATCCACATGGGACACCAGATCCAGGTACACAATAAGCCGAGGGATCCACAAAGATCCCAGATCCTGATATATTGTATGCCGTGGATCTACAATTTACGCCGAGAGATCCAGGAGGATCCCAGATCTCCATGCATTTTACGCAGAGGGGTCCACTGGGATCCAAGATCTTCATGCATTGTATGCCGAGGGATCCACTGGGATCCCATATCTAACTTCGGGATCCAGGTACAAGTCTGGTATCTCTGTGAGATAGTAATTTTGATGCCGCTTTAGTTGCCGATACTACACGTGAATCTTTATTTCTCTGTGTTGCTATTTTTACCCAGTTTTCTCACGATCTGTCGCTGAGCTGTGTGAAAAGCTGTGTTTTCAAGATTAACTACCTCCTTTCACTTTCCACTGAAGCCCTTCTGTCCTCTTTGCTTTATTCAGTGTCCATCAAAAATACTGACTCTTCCCGCTGCGACATCCATCACCGAACAGTCTGTGATGATGACACTCTCCGTGGAGCATTCATCAGCCAACAGATGGTATGGCGAAACGCAATAAATCCGCGACTGCTCATCTAGGATGTCTCCGGATCATGCTTAACACGTTCATAAACCATGTCGAATGACGTGCTATTTTCCGGTTACACGTCTAACCCAGTAATAGGCTCTCGGCTCGGGTCAGCCGACACCGCCACAGCGCGCTGACGGGGCCGTTTCGCCGGCGGCCGACGGCCAATCGGTAACCCGAGCCAAAGGCCGCTGGAACATCCCAGCCATCAATCCTGGCGTGATGGCCACGATCGTGCATACAGCGAGCTGTCTTCATGCATTGAGACCCGGCCATCATCGAATTACACAATCAAACCGCTTGGCCTCTGCCCCGATGCACTTGGAGCGCACTTTGCACTTATCCATGGGCCAGACGTGTCATGGCTCTCTCGGTCTCGCGGTCTCGTGTTCCCGAGGAGATCAGGCCGGGAGGGGGGGGGGGGGGGGTGATCGGTGTCGGTCCGTCCCCTCCGTCACGCCGCGTGCCTTACCATCGGCCGGCGATCCACCCTGGTTCGCTCCCCGGCCCATCAGAGGCGGGCGGGGCGCCAATTGGAGCGGGGTGGCCCGGGCCACGGTCGCGCCGCCCCGCTGCCCCGGCCGTCTCATTATCTCCTGCACGGAGGCGGCGCGCGCAGATTAGACAACAAAGAGGCCGCTAATCACACGCGCTGTCCCTCGAATTTAATAACGGCCGCTCCGGGCAGGGGTGACACCGGCCGATGGATGGTCCCGCCGAACAACGGAGCCCCGCCGACGTTGTCGGACCGCGCATCAGACCTGCCCGTCTCCCCGCCGCCGCCCCTGCCGCTGCCCCTGCCCCTGTCTAGCCTCTGTCTAGCCTCTGTCCAGCCTCTGTCCGACCACTGTCCGACTACCTCGCTACCGAGTGGCGCAGGACAATAAATAAATGACTGCCCCCTGCCGGGGACTGACTCACTGCCTGGCTGCTGCCGTCCGGCGGCGGGACGCTTTGATGTGTGTTGGCCGGGTACGGCGAGACCCGTCCGGTACCGGTCGGCCGGCGGTGGCGGGCGGCCGGGGATTTTATTTGTGCCATCGGTCTGTCGTCGGGAGCGACGGGGCTGGTTTATGGCGGACGAGCCGGCGGACGGCTCATGATCAAAGGACGCCAGTCTATTAATTACGGTCGGAGATTTACGATGCGCAGTGGACGCGTACCAAAGGGCGCCCAGCTGGAAAGCTATGCGCGCTGGCCGCCACCATAAAGCCAGGTGAAGTACCAATGCGCGTCAAGAGATTCACCGGCCTGAGGTGACACCGGACTGAGGTGACATTCACCGGCATTGAGGTGACACCGGACTGAGGTGACATTCACCGGCCTGAGGTGACACCGGACTGAGGTGACATTCACCGGCCTGAGGTGACACCGGACTGAGGTGACATTCACCGGCCTGAGGTGACACCGGACTGAGGTGACACCGGCCTGAGGTGACACCGGACTGAGGTGACATTCACCGGCCTGAGGTGACACCGGACTGAGGTGACACCGGACTGAGGTGACATTCACCGGACTGAGGTGACACCGGACTGAGGTGACATTCACCGGCCTGAGGTGACACCGGACTGAGGTGACATTCACCGGCCTGAGGTGACACCGGCCTGAGGTGACATTCACCGGCCTGAGGTGACACCGGACTGAGGTGACATTCACCGGCCTGAGGTGACACCGGCCTGAGGTGACATTCACCGGCCTGAGGTGACATTCACCGGCCTGAGGTGACACCGGCCTGAGGTGACACCGGCCTGAGGTGACATTCACCGGCCTGAGGTGACATTCACCGGCCTGAGGTGACATTCACCGGCCTGAGGTGACACCGGCCTGAGGTGACATTCACCGGCCTGAGGTGACACCGGCCTGAGGTGACATTCACCGGCCTGAGGTGACACCGGCCTGAGGTGACACCGGACTGAGGTGACATTCACCGGCCTGAGGTGACATTCACCGGACTGAGGTGACATTCACCGGACTGAGGTGACACCGGACTGAGGTGACATTCACCGGACTGAGGTGACATACGTCGACATGTGTCACGAGTTTTTTCGCAACAGGAAAACTTCCTGACGTTAACCCCACCGTGGTTCGGTGGGCTTATTACATTATAAAGCATGAAATGCACTCGATTAATTTCCGCTGTTGGCGTTTTATTGGCCATCTGGCGACCGGAATGACGCCTTGATGTGCCGAAGCTGAAGCGGTGTGGAGCACGTTATGGCAGCACCACTCCACAAACGGTACCTAGGCTCTCCAGTTTCGATGCTTGGCGCGGGTCAGGTGGCGCGAGGTGGCCTCATTTGTGGCCATTGTGGGTGACCTCCGCGATAAAGGAGGCCCCCCGTGGCTCGGTGCGCGGTCACCAGGACAGACTCGTGACTGCCTCTTCACAGAGAGAGTTCACAGCGCGGCCGAAACAGCTTCTGCACCCGGTAAAACCCGACCACCCCCGTGGCTGCTGAAAACCAGAGCCGTAAATTGAACAGTGGCAGGAAATAATTCCCTCCAATAACTCCGCGTCGCGCCGGCAAACGCAACGAGATCCGGGAATTACGAAATCGGCGCAGCTAAATCGCGCCATCGTCGCCGTTCCGTGACTGATGGCTGCTCTCGGACGCGCAGTTCCGTAACTGATGACTGCTCCGGCTACCGGGTCGCCGCCAGGTCAACGGCCGGTCCCGGGGGTTACCGTGACAACCGACCCGCGACCGGCCCTCAGTGAGCTCTCATTAGTGGAATGGGTGTGTTTTATCCGTGGCCGCACCGCCCACCGACAGCGGGCGGGTTCGTTCCGGTTCAGTGGGCGGCCGGCGGCTGCGAACCGGTCACCACGGGCATACCGAGGCCGTTTCGGACCGTCCTGTGGCGGGACCGACCCGGCCCGGCCCGGCCTGACCCGGCCTGACCGCGGTGGACGCTGTGCGGTACAGCGGGGGCAGCGGGGCGTCGCGGTGCGGCGGTGTCACCACACCGCTGAGGTTACACGCCTCACGCTCTGCAGAACTGGCCGGTCACCACCTGCAGCTCCAGGTTGGAAGCGGCGTGGTATGGTGACGGCGTGAGGCGTCCGACAGACCTGCGGCTGCAGGGTAGTCTGACCAGTCATATTTTAATTCCTATGACATGATCGATGCCTCACTAAGTTAAATCAACCTCTTATCAACCCGTATCCATAGATGCTTCTTAACTGTGCGTCACGGGGGGCTGCGCAGTGCGCATGCCATGTGTGCTGCGCACATTGTGCTGCTGTATTGCACTTCATGCTGCTCTATTTGCCACTACACTCAGTTGTACCACTGTGCGCTGTGGTGTCAATTCCGTCCACTGTTTGCACGGTTAACCGGTCCAGCCCCCGCGCGACCCAGTGACAGCAGAGCCGAGTGGCTTAAGCTGCCGCAGACGAGAAGCGGGGAGACGGAGAGACGGAGAGACGCGTCATTGGCTTAAGTGACCAGCCAACGACGGATTTGCAGCTACTTTGTTCGTGAGCGGACCTGACATAGGATGGTTGAAACTGCGCTGACGATACGGCTTGGAAAACAGCTATATTATGGCTTCTGCTGTGTGCGTAAGACATTTCATCAGTGTTGCCGTTTTGAATCGATTATTCCAGTCACTCAGCACTTTGTATTCAGAAACGGACGGTGCGACTGTCTTTTATTACTCATATACGGTGGCCTAATGTAACTGATCTGGGAAGATTAAGCAGGATGTCAGCTTACCTGCAGTGCAGTCTTCGCTCCCAAATCACCCGTCCTTTCAACGCTGAAATCGACTACGCAACTACGTTTCGTCAACCGCTCCGTCTTCTCATCTCATGCTGAGCTCGTCTTTGTCCTGAGATATCATTGCGAGACGGAATCGGGCCCAAGATTTACCGGGGTAAATCTGCCTAGAAGTAAAGTAAAGAAAGTATCCGGTTCGGTTGGACAATCCGGTTAACCCTGTTAACCCTGCTAACCCTGCTTTGGCAGTTTGCAGCATCGTCTTGCAGCAAGCACGGCAAAATTGCGTTGCAAAAATGGTCCTGCGATATGCTGGTGATAACCAAGTAAATTATATTTTGACAATTATAGTGACTTCAACTTCCGTGAGCTGTTTAAAGTTTTGAGAGCACAAGTTCCAAAATGTCTCATTAAAATATTTCAACTTAATCATCTTGTTTTTTTTCTTCTAAACCTTCTGCTTCCTAAAGCTTGCTTGAAGCTCGTAGGGCCGTAACTTGGGTTATCAAAGCCCACAAAACGTCTGGCGGTATTTCCGGCCGGGATGCTGTGTGGCCGTTTGCTCATAAATGACATCATTACCCCGAACAAACGACGATCAACGGCGAGAGAGCGTTCACAAAAACACTGCTGTTCCAGCCTGAGACCACACCTCACCTCCGCACACCAACCAATCATTGTTTTACCGCCGTTCTTCCCGGCTGCACGCTCACCGGATAATCGCATTGATGCCCGTAATGAATGTTGATTGATTGAATTATGCGCGCATTACGTCGCGGCGATGCGTGGTTTTTGCGGCGCGGCGGGTCTGCCGTGACCCGGCCGACCCCCGCCTGGCGGAGAGGCGCCGCCCGTTTTTCGGACCGCCCGGCCGGCTCTCCGCCGCGGCTGAATGCCGCGGAGGGTCGGGACAGGCCGCCCGGGTGGGCGCCATCCACCGCCGGCCATGTGTTAAATGGCAGCGCTGCGGTCGATTTAGTCGATTTTCCCGCTGTCACATAGCTTTGAAATATTGCCGTTATGAAGACACAGAGGACCGCTCGGATGAATCGGCGCTGGCGCATCAAAGATGCTGTTATGTCTTTTGAACGTATGATTTCTCGCTGTGCTTTGAAAAGCATGCCTGAAGGTCAGTGATGCGTTAGGCTCATGGGCCATGGCAATAAATAGGCGAGTAAGTAGTTGGTTCTATGGTTGTTCGCTCTAACTCATGTCTCATACCATTGAATGGGCACAATGACGCACCCTTCCTTGGTCATGAAACGCTCTTCTCCCATTTAATTCACTGCCTCCAGGTTTCGAATAAGATCCGAACCTGGCAAAAAGCTGGTGATATCCCCAAGAGCGCCATCGGCTCAGCACTGGTGCTTTCCAGCCAGCGTTGAGTGATAGGCTGCTGCTGCCTGTGGATCACTCCAGTTCGCGGCGAAACTCGCTCCGCGGCTCTAACACAGAGATTCTGCATCCATTTGGAGGCGAGTGGGCGCGTTTTTCGCGTGTCTGCGTCACATTTGCACATCATTGACATGCTGAGCTTTATAGCTGCATCTCCAATCAAACGGCCGGAGCGTCTGCTCCCCTGGGCGAAAAAGGGAAACTGTATTCGTTTTTTTCTCTTAGCGTTTCTCCTCACGCGCTCGCGCAGAAATCAAATCAGCTGTGCAATCGGCCAGTTCGCAAGTGAAGCGCAGCCCGCGGCGCCCGGGCTCCCTCGGCTACAAACCGTCCCCAGGCGCCCTGAATTTAGCGCCATCTACCGCCGGCCGTCGACTGCTCCTCAGTTGGACGGCCGGCGGGCGCCGAATTGGATCAGTAGCCAGGGGGCGGGGCGGACGGCCGAGTTGTCGTGAGTGACTGGCGGCTCCACTTATCACTATTATCTTGTCACCGCTCGATTGGCGGGGTTGGCGCCAAAAAACAGACAGCACGTCCACAGCCGGCGGCGCGGCTGACTGACGCTGCTGGAGGAGTGTGACGGACGCCTGGCGGCCCAGCTTTGATGTCCCCCTGCCGGCAACCGGCTCCCTGTCCGCCAGGGTCAGGGCGAGCCGGCCGGCCGGCCCGGTGTACGACTTGATCAGCGCTGACACGTCCCGCCACTGACCCAGTGGCGACCCGCTGATGTGTCGTGTCGGCCCCTGATTGGCTGATCAGCCCACCCGGACCATGACTGGTTCGACGTCGTCACGACCGCTCGGCCGACGTCCCACGACCACACATAATGTCACGCTGTCACAGCAGGGATAGATCGAATTATTTCGTAAACGCCCGCCTCGCTGATTGGATTCCATCAGCCCACGGTATTGCTCAAAGATGATGTCTCTGTTTTGACGTTCCATTGCCGACCGCTGCCGGTCCCGGGCTGCTTTCTCTGCTGTCTGTGTGCGCCTCACATATTTTGTCGACGTGACGGGCGGGATGGACCAGCAGCTCCTTATTGGGCCCGGAGAAACCGGCGTCAGCACCGCTCGTATCGGCGGGAACTGTGCTCCACGCTGATGAGATCGGCCCACCCGGCTGCCCCGCCGTCACGCCGCCGCACGTCACGCCACGTGACGCTGGCGTGACGTCACAGTGTCACGCGGTGTCGGACGCGGCTTCCTGGCGTGCTCCGGCCACGCGAGATCGGGCGACCACGCATGGCCGGCTCCAGAGATAAGTTCCGACAAATCGTGTGATTTCACCCTCCACGCAGCGAGGCCAGCGCACATCCCGACAAGCTTTCCAAAAACGCCGACCAGAGGAAGTATTGACTCGTATGCGTTTCTAAGTGTAGATGTGATGTTGCCAGTGCCAATAGTCAGTTGTTACTCTAAGTAGATACTTTGTTCCGTATCGTAAAACATCACCCATTATTGGTTCAGTCAAGCAAGCGACCTTGTTAAAACCGCCCTAGAAGAAAGGTCTAACATTTTTGCCAAGGCTGATGATTGCATTTTTACTGTTACAACCGTATTACACTACGCACACACGCTACGCATGGGTCACTTTTGCTCTTCCCTCGTGACTCGTCTCGCCTTCTCTGCATGAAGATGAGGGTGCCGGGTGGTCTCTGTTCCCCGGCGGATAATTAATCCTCGGCTCCTTACAGTGCCGTGACTTCCCTCGTGACTCGTCTCGCCTTCTCTGCATGAAGATGAGGGTGCCGGGTGGTCTCTGTTCCCCGGCGGATAATTAATCCTCGGCTCCTTACAGTGCCGTGACTTCCCTCGTGACTCGTCTCGCCTTCTCTGCATGAAGATGAGGGTGCCGGGTGGTCTCTGTTCCCCGGCGGATTATTAATCCTCGGCTCCTTACAGTGCCGTGACTTCCCTCGTGACTCGTCTCGCCTTCTCTGCATGAAGATGAGGGTGCCGGGTGGTCTCTGTTCCCCGGCGGATAATTAATCCTCGGCTCCTTACAGTGCCGTGACTTCCCTCGTGACTCGTCTCGCCTTCTCTGCATGAAGATGAGGGTGCCGGGTGGTCTCTGTTCCCCGGCGGATAATTAATCCTCGGCTCCTTACAGTGCCGTGACTTCCCTCGTGACTCGTCTCGCCTTCTCTGCATGAAGATGAGGGTGCCGGGTGGTCTCTGTTCCCCGGCGGATAATTAATCCTCGGCTCCTTACAGTGCCGTGACTTCCCTCGTGACTCGTCTCGCCTTCTCTGCATGAAGATGAGGGTGCCGGGTGGTCTCTGTTCCCCGGCGGATTATTAATCCTCGGCTCCTTACAGTGCCGTGACTTCCCTCGTGACTCGTCTCGCCTTCTCTGCATGAAGATGAGGGTGCCGGGTGGTCTCTGTTCCCCGGCGGATAATTAATCCTCGGCTCCTTACAGTGCCGTGACTTCCCTCGTGACTCGTCTCGCCTTCTCTGCATGAAGATGAGGGTGCCGGGTGGTCTCTGTTCCCCGGCGGATAATTAATCCTCGGCTCCTTACAGTGCCGTGACTTCCCTCGTGACTCGTCTCGCCTTCTCTGCATGAAGATGAGGGTGCCGGGTGGTCTCTGTTCCCCGGCGGATAATTAATCCTCGGCTCCTTACAGTGCCGTGACTTCCCTCGTGACTCGTCTCGCCTTCTCTGCATGAAGATGAGGGTGCCGGGTGGTCTCTGTTCCCCGGCGGATAATTAATCCTCGGCTCCTTACAGTGCCGTGACTTCCCTCGTGACTTGTCTCGCCTTCTCTGCATGAAGATGAGGGTGCCGGGTGGTCTCTGTTCCCCGGCGGATAATTAATCCTCGGCTCCTTACAGTGCCGTGACTTCCCTCGTGACTTGTCTCGCCTTCTCTGCATGAAGATGAGGGTGCCGGGTGGTCTCTGTTCCCCGGCGGATTATTAATCCTCGGCTCCTTACAGTGCCGTGACTTCCCTCGTGACTCGTCTCGCCTTCTCTGCATGAAGATGAGGGTGCCGGGTGGTCTCTGTTCCCCGGCGGATAATTAATCCTCGGCTCCTTACAGTGCCGTGACTTCCCTCGTGACTTGTCTCGCCTTCTCTGCATGAAGATGAGGGTGCCGGGTGGTCTCTGTTCCCCGGCGGATTATTAATCCTCGGCTCCTTACAGTGCCGTGACTTCCCTCGTGACTCGTCTCGCCTTCTCTGCATGAAGATGAGGGTGCCGGGTGGTCTCTGTTCCCCGGAGGATAATTAATCCTCGGCTCCTTACAGTGCCGTGACTTCCCTCGTGACTTGTCTCGCCTTCTCTGCATGAAGATGAGGGTGCCGGGTGGTCTCTGTTCCCCGGCGGATTATTAATCCTCGGCTCCTTACAGTGCCGTGACTTCCCTCGTGACTCGTCTCGCCTTCTCTGCATGAAGATGAGGGTGCCGGGTGGTCTCTGTTCCCCGGCGGATAATTAATCCTCGGCTCCTTACAGTGCCGTGACTTCCCTCGTGACTCGTCTCGCCTTCTCTGCATGAAGATGAGGGTGCCGGGTGGTCTCTGTTCCCCGGAGGATAATTAATCCTCGGCTCCTTACAGTGCCGTGACTTCCCTCGTGACTTGTCTCGCCTTCTCTGCATGAAGATGAGGGTGCCGGGTGGTCTCTGTTCCCCGGCGGATTATTAATCCTCGGCTCCTTACAGTGCCGTGACTTCCCTCGTGACTTGTCTCGCCTTCTCTGCATGAAGATGAGGGTGCCGGGTGGTCTCTGTTCCTCGGCGGATAATTAATCCTCGGCTCCTTACAGTGCCGTGACTTCCCTCGTGACTCGTCTCGCCTTCTCTGCATGAAGATGAGGGTGCCGGGTGGTCTCTGTTCCCCGGCGGATAATTAATCCTCGGCTCCTTACAGTGCCGTGACTTCCCTCGTGACTCGTCTCGCCTTCTCTGCATGAAGATGAGGGTGCCGGGTGGTCTCTGTTCCTCGGCGGATAATTAATCCTCGGCTCCTTACAGTGCCGTGACGGTAGTCGTGGCTCTGCATTACAAAGACGAAGATCTCGTCAGGGCTGACCGCGCCGCGTAGTCATGGTGACTGGGAGGCGTCACTATGGTGATGATGTGCGTTGCATGACGATCGCAGTCCTCGCTGTGACAAACCCTCAGTATCTTCAGCTTCAAATGCACTTCAGTACTGCACCTGTTGATCTAAATTCTTGAAACGTTCTTGGGAGTTCGGACCATTTTGGGCGGTAGCTTGACCATTTAAATTGTGTATATAACATGTCCATGTATGCCGAAATAAATGTATATGCTTTACCTTGGTAAGCCTCAAGAGAATCCCAGACAAGTACAGGGGCGGATCTATACCTTTTTGTGTGTGTGTGTGTGTGGGGGGGGGGGGGGGCAAATCCTGTGGCGTATTTCCATAAAGTTGTTGAGCGCGGGGGGGGGGGGTAGTGGGCCGTCAGCCGTCAGCGAAAAGTTGTTGACCGGAGGGGGGGGGGGGGGGGGGGAGGTAGCAGACTGGTCAGCCGTTAGCGGAAAGTTGTGTCTCGGTGGGGGGGGGGGGGGGTAGATCACGTTGTTAACTCGCGCCCCGCTGATGTATTCAGCCGAACACGCCCCGCTGGGGCGGGGAGGGATATGTTCTGACCCCCTCGTTACTTACAAACTAATAACTGCAACGAGACACACAAGGCGGCAATCGAAAGCTCTCGATGAGACGTATCCCAAGCATACGCGACATTTTCAAAATTTGGTAGCATGTCGGGTCACGGTCAGGTGAAAGGTCAAAATCGAGATATTTGGGTTGATGGGCCATACTTCCCTTTAAAGCCTTAGATTACGACTATTATGCACAAAGTGCTCTCAGAGATATAATACATCTCCTGCATACGCGAAATTGATATTGTAATCAAAGGTCAAGGTCAGGTCACAAAAGGTCGCTATTGGCAAGAGGTTTACGCAGACTGGTTATTGATTCGACTCTGATTGAATCGATTGGAATCGTTCAATCAAAATCCCTTGAATCAAAGAAGAATCGATTCACCGCCGGATTTAGTTTATTCATGAATCATGATTGAATCAAAACCGGCATAGAAACAAGGCTGATTGAATCAAAAAGACTGTGCAATGCTATTTCAATGGTGAGTCAAACGTGATTTTATTTTAAAAAATGGATTCTTTGAATCGAATATAATCATTTCTCAAAATGGTTATCCATGAATCAAACAGTGACTGAATCATTCATATTCCAAAATGAATCGTGATTGAATCCTTCCAAAAAAGGTGAAATAACCAGTCTGGGTCTACGAAAGTCATGCGACACATGTTTTATGGGTTATTTTACACGTATAATTAGATAGCAGTATCCATTTTTCACGCCATGCCCCCATATAATGGTCCTTAGGTGAAGTTCAGGTCAAGGTCAGGTCACATAAGGTCAAAATTTGAAATTGATTAATCTAAATAAAAAGATATGTTTCTGACCAGCTTTGTCTCAGAAATACAGTGGTGGAATTTATTTGTCTGTATCTGGTCAGAAAAGCCATATAATGCAATACAAAATGACGTCATGAGTTACTCAACCTATAAGTCGGTCAAAAATAAAGATATTGCTTTGAAATTTGGTATGGGTATCTTTTATACTTGCCTTTCCACTATTTATTCCGGTTTGTTTAATATCTGCGGAAACTTTTATTTTGTGGATTTTTTTCGCGGAAAAAAGTATTATTTTGTGGCGCCAAAAAAAATCCGCCAATCCGAGATAACCATTTTGAAGGGAATGTCATTTACTTTCTTTTGCCTTTAGTATTTGCGATTTGCTTCAAAACTTTATTTTCTACGATTTGTCAAACATTTAGCGTTTCCACCAAAAATGGCATGACATGACGTCACTAAAGCGTCACTACCTCCCAAACCACCACACTAATTGCAATACAATTTTGAGAGAAGACGTATAATTGATGCCGTATAAGGTACTAAAAGTTTCACGCCGACATCTATCATAGTTTTCAAGTTATTGAGAAAGTCCGTTTTTTGGGGGAGGAATCATGGTTTCAGGATCTTGGGGGGGGGGGGGGGCTCCCCCGCCCCCCCCCCCCCCCGTCCCTAGATCCGCCCCTGGACAAGTTGGGTTAGGATCAGAATCCTCGAAATACCCTGAAGACGCTCGTTTCCTGTGACTGACGGGAAGTGCTGGCATACATGACTGTCTGACTATGTGCGGAATGCACCATTGCAATGAATCCCAAATCCAATCCTTGGTCCTCGAAAGTGGCACGCCAATCCGATCTAAACAAATGTATCTTGACTGGAATCGTCATATGTACTTCACTATTTTATTTTGTGCATAGACTGGCACGCATATGAAGACTGAAATTTACCGTTGCAAGTGAGTGGGCCAAGCACCTCGAAAATACGTAATAAAGAACATAGCCACCCCACCGTAGTGTTTGTGTCTGGACGTCAGGGTCCTGTTGCATCAGGATAAATGTTCGGCCCCACGAGGCCTCATTATTGCGAGTATCTCATCAAATGTTTTACAAACTGTCCGACAGCCTTGACCTTCTCGTCCTGCTGTATATGTTTCTTTCAAATATATCCTCAATTATAGATATAAAGTGCTTCTAAAATTAGGTCACGTTGCATATCTCGCAGCAGTTACGCGCAGTCATTATTACATCTCACTGCAAAGAAATAACTTCTGAGATGGAAATTATGAAAATTAAATGCAATTAGCATGTCTTAATTGACCTCTGTAAGTGAGTTAAGCGTTTACAATCATCATTCATCGTTAGCAGGAAAATACTGGTAACATAATGTTTGGATAAACTGTGAAAGCATTCGTTCAGACCACGAGCATTTGTAGTCCGAAATGTCTCTTTCAGTTTACACAGTGACAAGCCTCCGTCAATAATATAACCGGAAGTTCGAGAAAGGGACATTACGTTCGAGAAAAGGACAGTACGAGAAAGGGAAAGGGACAAGAAAACATCTGTTTCTGGATTACTGTCGTATGCATAGTGTTCTCGGACTAAGTTAAATCCCCCCCCCCCCCCCCCCTGTTCTCGGACCAAGTTAAATCCCCCCCCCCCTGAGCCCACCCATTGGGCGCGCCTGTGGGCTGCACATAACATCGGCATGCACGCGGCGTGCATTTATCTCCCCGCACTCCACCCAGCCCGGCCTGGCGTGACGTGCTGCGCCGCCCGCCCCGACACGACGTAGTCGGCCGCCCGCCCCCAGCAGCTGTCGGTGCCCGCCCCACCTCCCTCCTGTGTGCCGCTATCCGCCGCTCTGGAGGGCGCGTCACCTCGCCGGCGGCAGCCTGCACGGTCTGCCGCCGCCGCTGACGAGTGACGACCCAGCCGCAGCCACCACGGGTGACGGCCTAACCAGGTGTGACGTCACCGTGACGGATGACGCCGCCCGCCGACACTTCCGGAGAGGAGGTCAGGAGGTGTCCTCTGCCGATCGGGGAGTGCCGAGAGGTTGGTCGGGTCTCTTTGATTGTGAAGCTCCCTAAATGATAAGCTCATTGTAATTGTCATTGAATTTTGCTTAGGGATTCTTCATGTATTATAACCCCGTGCCTTGTGTGACATTATAATGTGCTTTGCATCCTCGGATATTTTTGTTGTAATTCCATCGTCCCAACTTGTAACAATGGTCCGCTGGTATTTTCTGAGTTGTTTACCACGTGGTTCAGCGTATCTTCCCGCTAGGGGAACATTTCCATAAGCCACAAATGACCCGCAACCCAGCAAAAGCACGCCCTCAACGTCTTCCCTCCATAACATCTCAACATAAACAGTAATCACAGCTGGCTGAAAACCCTCCACCTCTCCCCGCCGCCACCCCGCGTCGTCAGCGACGTTCGACGTCTGTCGACTGCGACGGCGGCGCTGTCGTCGGTCGACGGTCGTCGTTTTTTTGTGACGTCACGGCCGGCCGACATCTGAGGCGCCGCCGTCGCTGGGAAAAACAGGGTGGCGCGCGCCTCCGGGGGACGGCAGCGGCGGCAGCGGCGACAGCGGAGCCGCCGCGAGAAAACAAACACAACGGCCGCCCCGGCACCGACCGACCGCCGCACGACGTTTTTGCGGCCGTAAAATTAACCTGGGAACGTGCAGTTGTGACTGTGTGCGCCGCGGTCCCTGCCTCCCGCTGCTACGGGCTCGTTTTAATGTGGATTTTCCAATTAATGCCTGGTGTGGCGACCAGTGCGACCTGATTAAAATCTGCATCTGTTTTGGAAGATTCTTTTGTGACGAGTTTTTTGTTCCTATTCCGTACGCTAATCGGTTCACCTTGACTCCCTCGCCGAACAGGAGCCGCCCTCTCTCAGAAAACTGAGCCGCAACACCGCCCTATCCGCCGCGTTCAAAGACCCGCCGCTGCTAAACCCGCATCCGTCTTCAGCGACGACTCGACGAGGACGGCGGCGGCGGCGGCGGCGGCGGCGGCGGTGGGGTCGCCTCATTAGATGGGGAATGTGAGCGATGCTCCGCCGCCCCAGGTGATCTCCGCCGCCGGCGGCTGACGTTTTTACCGAGAACGCCGCTTCCGTTTTTGTCGACGCCGTCTTCGTTTTTCACGCAGCGTGCAGCGGCCGACGCGCAGTCCGGCGCCACTCAGTGCGCCATGTTTCGCCCTAATGCGGCGATTCGTCGTCTGCGCCGTGTTTGCGAGTGTCTGCAGCGTCTGCTGTGGTGCAGCTTTGCAGTGTCCTCGCGGCGTGGTGTGGTCCACGATGGCAAGGGCGTCGCCACCTTCTGAAAGTTGAGGGGACGGAGGCATTTTGAAGTCGATGCTTTCCATGCAATGCCCTTATAAGTGTAATGTTAAAATCCCAGAAGGATTTTTGGGGGACGCGTCCCCCTCCGTACCCCCCCCCCCCCCGTCCCGCTTCTGAGGCCATGCACGATGGGCTCTCAGACGTTGGTGCGTGTCGCTGGCGGCATGGCTGAACACGGACAAAGTTATGTGGCGCATATACAGGGCTGAACAATTCCTACATTTGTTATGCGATTTTGAGGCAATGAAATGCTTCTGTACAATGTCACGCATTACATATATCTTAACTGCTGTGGAAGCTCCACGGCTGTTTCTGGTCCGGCCCCGGTGGGCAGGGATGCAGGAACGTCACGAAAAGGGTGTGGGGTGACAGTGAAACTTCGATCTCGTCTTAAGAGAAACCCACCCCCCTATGGAATATTTATTTGCCGATTTTGTCTCTTTTCGTCTTGGCGAATCCTTTGCCATCTTTTTTCACCAAGTAAAATACAATATTTTGGCAAACAAATGGCCGAAAAGTAAGGTGGCCATGCCCCCCCCACCCCCGGTCCCCTGTTCCTACGCCTATGCCGGTGAGTCGAGCAGGTTTGGGAGCGATCGTGCTGGATCGCGTGGCACCGGCGCCGCAAAGGTAGCGCTATCTGACAAACAAATATTGACTTGAGGCGCCACTGCTGGCTTATGGCCATGGATAGACCAGTCCGAATGATTGGAAAGAGGCAGAGGGAGAGAGGGGAAGAGGGAGAGAAAGAGGGAGGGGCGAGGGCGGAGGAAGTAGAGGAAAGCTCTTCGGAAAGATAGATTTAGATAAATGGGCGGAGGTGCAGGGCAAAAGCTCTGTGGAAATGCGAACCATCAGATGTTAAAATAAGGACTGAGAAATGGGTTTCACATGAAATCGATTTCGTACAATCAATTGGAAAGGATTCGGACCAGTCGAGCGCTGACGATTTGTTACGGATGACTAAGCAATGATCGTGGAAGCCTACCAGGCGAGAGTTGTTAGTTACAATGGATGCCGCTGCCGGGGTTTCTCTTTACGGCCGGGGGCGTGGGCGGTACCGTTTCGCTCAGGCAGCTTCTCGAGCCATGAGTATTGCGATACGAAACTGCATCCAGACATATAAAGCGCTGTGAGATTTCAGTTGTTGAGATTTTCCTCAGGCCGTTCCCGGCTCCGTTGAAAGTGCATTGAAAGTGTATTTTGCCTCAGGTCTCTGTTGCATGTGTGTTGTGATGATGGATAGTAACGTTTTAGGCAGACATCGGACCAGTTTCTCAGAATTCATACAGACAAGGCTTGGGAAAGTTTCCCATTGAGAAGTTGTGGAGTACACACGTTGACAAGAAACACTGACATCTTCAGTGGCGGATCTACGGTTGGGCAAAATGGGCAATTGCCTCCCCCCAAAAAAAGTCTGAAATCGGCGCAAAATTGGCACATTTCCTGATATAGGAGCAAATCTAAGCAACTTTTACTCAGACAAAATTTGCTTTAAATCAGCTATCAATGCATAAGCAAGCGAAATCCGATGAGTTTTCAGAATTATGTGAGACTTTTCGGAATTTTGCACCAACCCCAACTCCCGTTCTGGATCCGCAGCTGGACATCCTACGGCGCCTCCTTTCTGGTTTAGGTGAACTAACTTCCCCGTCCCTCTCTGTCCCTCAGGTGAACTAATGTCCCCCCGTCCCTCTCTGTCTCTCAGGTGAACTAACGTCCCCCCGTCCCTCTCTGTCCCTCAGGTGAACTAACTTCCCCCGTCCCTCTCTGTCCCTCAGGTGAACTAATGTCCCCCCGTCCCTCTCTGTCCCTCAGGTGAACTAACTTCCACCGTCCCTCTCTGTCACTCAGGTGAACCAACTTCCCCCGTCCCTCTCTGTCCCTCAGGTGAACTAACTTCCCCCGTCCCTCTCTGTCCCTCAGGTGAACTAACTTCCCCCGTCCCTCTCTGTCCCTCAGGTGAACTAACTTCTCCCGTCCCTCTCTGTCCCTCAGGTGAACTAACTTCCCCCGTCCCTCTCTGTCCCTCAGGTGAACTAACGTCCCCCCGTCCCTCTCTGTCCCTCAGGTGAACGGTCAGGATGTGTCGAAGGCCAGCCACGAGGACGCTGTGCGGGCGTTCCAGTCGGCGCAGGAGCCGATCGTGGTGGAGGTGCTGCGCCGTGCCGCCGCCGGGGGACTCCGCAACGACGCCAACCGCAACCCCAAGCCCACCACAGAGGCCAACAGCGACGAGGTGAGCTGAGCACGAGGACAGGAGGAGGGGGGGGACGGGTGCAGACGTGGCATCCAGAACGGGTGCAGACGTGGCAGCGGCAGAAGGTGGTACTCCCGCCCCGGCTGGGCCAGTGTTGTGCCTGTCTCCTATTTGTTTCCTCCGGCGAATACTGAACACTCATTGATAACTTGTATCTTGTACTCTGTGTTCATTAACGTTTGATGTAGTCGAACTTAGATAAGAATGTGTATGTGTGGCTCAGAATGTAAACATTGTTCTGAATGGGATACGAAGTTCATAACCATCCCAGCTTCTTCAAACATGTCCATAAACAACACAACACGGACATGAATCCTTTGCCTTTTCATATACCATAAATGCGGCGATGTGGGAACTTATCGCACTAGATCTTTACCATCCCCTGTCGGTTCCTATGCGCTCCGACTCGTGTCCCATCTGCTCTATATTTCCCGGCTGTGTAGTCTCTCCAGGCGCTCTATATTTCCCGGCTGTGTAGTCTCTCCAGGCGCTCTATAATTCCCGGCTGTGTAGTCTCTCCAGGCGCTCTATAATTCCCGGCTGTGTAGTCTCTCCAGGCGCTCTATAATTCCCGGCTGTGTAGTCTCTCCAGGCGCTCTATAATTCCCGGCTGTGTAGTCTCTCCAGGCGCTCTATAATTCCCGGCTGTGTTGTCTCTCCAGGCGCTCTATAATCCCCGGCTGTGTAGTCTCTCCAGGCGCTCTATAATTCCCGGCTGTGTAGTCTCTCCAGGCGCTCTATAATTATCGGCTGTGTAGTCTCTCCAGGCGCTCTATAATTCCCGGCTGTGTAGTCTCTCCAGGCGCTCTATAATTCCCGGCTGTGTAGTCTCTCCAGGCGCTCTATAATTCCCGGCTGTGTAGTCTCTCCAGGCGCTCTATAATCCCCGGCTGTGTAGTCTCTCCAGGCGCTCTATAATTCCCGGCTGTTTAGTCTCTCCAGGCGCTCTATAATCCCCGGCTGTGTAGTCTCTCCAGGCGCTCTATAATCCCCGGCTGTGTAGTCTCTCCAGGCGCTCTATAATTATCGGCTGTGTAGTCTCTCCAGGCCCTCTATAATCCCCGGCTGTGTAGTCTTTCCAGGCGCTCTATAATTCTCGGCTGTTTAGTCTCTCCAGGCGCTCTATAATCCCCGGCTGTGTAGTCTCTCCAGGCGCTCTATAATCCCCGGCTGTGTAGTCTCTCCAGGCGCTCTATAATTATCGGCTGTGTAGTCTCTCCATGCGCTCTATAATTATCGGCTGTGTAGTCTCTCCAGGCGCTCTATAATTATCGGCTGTGTAGTCTCTCCAGGCGCTCTATAATCCCCGGATGTGTAGTCTCTCCAGTCGCTCTATAATCCCCGGCTGTGTAGTCTCTCCAGGCGCTCTATAATTATCGGCTGTGTAGTCTCTCCAGGCGCTCTATAATTCCCGGCTGTGTAGTCTCTCCAGGCGCTCTATAATTATCGGTTGTGTAGTCTCTCCAGGCGCTCTATAATTCCAGGCTGTGTAGTCTCTCCAGGCGCTCTATAATCCCCGGCTGTGTAGTCTCTCCAGGCGCTCTATAATTACCGGCTGTGTAGTCTCTCCAGGCGCTCTATAATTCTCGGCTGTGTAGTCTCTCCAGGCGCTCTATAATTATCGGCTGTGTAGTCTCTCCAGGCGCTCTATAATTCCAGGCTGTGTAGTCTCTCCAGGCGCTCTATAATCCCCGGCTGTGTAGTCTCTCCATGCGCTCTATAATTCTCGGCTGTGTAGTCTCTCCAGGCGCTCTATAATTCTCGGCTGTGTAGTCTCTCCAGGCGCTCTATAATTTTCGATTGTGTAGTCTCTCCAGGGGCTCTATAATTCCCGGCTGTGTAGTCTCTCCAGGGGCTCTATAATCCCCGGCTGTGTAGTCTCTCCAGGCGCTCTATAATCCCCGGATGTGTAGTCTCTCCAGGCGCTCTATAATCCCCGGCTGTGTAGTCTCTCCAGGCGCTCTATAATTCCCGGCTGTGTAGTCTCTCCAGGGGCTCTATAATCCCCGGCTGTGTAGTTTCTCCAGGCGCTCTATAATCCCCGGATGTGTAGTCTCTCCAGGCGCTCTATAATCCCCGGCTGTGTAGTCTCTCCATGCTGTCGGCCGGCTGAAGATCAGCTACATGTCCCGCCTTCCATCTGACGGCTCATCGCACGTGGAGGATCACCTGCGGTCTTGACACTGTGGAGCTGACGTTTTTGTCCGATAATGTGTCGGACTGGGTCTGATTGATGGTTTCTGGCATATTTTACAGTTATCGCTGTATATTAAATATTCCAGTCATATGCGACTGGACGCTGAAAGCTCTGGAGAATTCCAGTCCAGGTGCTTATCTCTGACATAAAATGTGTTTTATCCACGTTTATGTTTTTATTGGAATCGTTGGACATTAATTGTTTTATTCCCTAATAACTGCAGGAGTGCATAAGGCCTTTGATATATTATTGCTGCGCACTCTGCTTTCTCGCGGAAGATTGGTGATCATAAAACGCTTCAGATGTACAGATAAATCGCACCAGTGAAACTCAACCAAACTTTCCTCTATATCTCTAGCGTGTTCTTGGAACTATATTTGAATGGTCTGAAAGTGACGATTGAACGTCACAAAAATGAGGAGGCGAAACCATTGTGACAACTGATCAGCGATCAGCGATCGCTCTACTTTGAATGAGTTCAAGTAGCACTCTTGCAGACAGGCCGATCTCAATCTGTTTCTATTGCCGAGAAGCTGCTATTAAACAGGACAATGCCAGACCGGGACAGATTTCCTCCAGTTTTGACCTGATCATAACGCTTTTGAGTTTTGTCTGTATTAGCTAACATGCTACCGAATTCTGTCTCGTTTAGGGTACTATTCTTTGCGGATGTTGTATACCCCTTCGGAGCTGGAAGACTGAAGCGAAACATGTAACGACCGGTTACAGTTGACTCTGGTTGTTTCCACTTCGCTCGTCCCTTCTGCCCAGCCCACGGCAGGGACTATTAGTGTTCATATATACTTTGTCCCATCCCATAACTTGACTTGACATGACCTGACTTGACCCTGCGGTGACCTCTGCAGGGAATGACCGTATCTATATCCACGTTGCCCCTGCCCTGATCTGACCTGACCCCGCGTGCCTCTCCACAGGGTGTGAAGGTGTCCACATGTACACTTCCCTGACCTGACCTGACCTGACCTGACACGACACTGCCCGTCCGCAAGGGTACTGTGACGGTGTCCACGCAGACGGAGCCCTGGGCCTGGCCTGACCTGACCTGACCTGACCTGACATGACCTGGCCCTGTGCCCCTCGGCAGTGTGTGACGGTGTACGTGCAGACGGAGCCCTGGGTCTGACCTGACCTGACCTGACCTGACCTGACCTGACCTGACCTGACCTGACCTGACCTGACCTGACCTGGCCCTGACCTGACCCTGTGTCCCTCGGCAGTGTGTGACGGTGTCCACGCAGACGGAGCCCTGGGCCTAACCTGACCTGACCTGACCTGACCTGACCTGACCTGACCTGACCTGACCTGACCTGACCTGACCCTGTGCCCCTCGGCAGTGTGTGACGGTGTCCACGCAGATGGAGCCCTGGGCCTAACCTGACCTGACCTGACCTGACCTGACCTGACCTGACATGACCTGACCTGACCTGACCTGACCTGGCCTGACCTGACCTGACCTGACCTGACCCTGTGCCCCTCGGCAGTGTGTGACGGTGTCCACGCAGACGGAGCCCTGGGCCTAACCTGACCTGACCTGACCTGACCTGACCTGACCTGACCTGACCTGACCCTGTGCCCCTCGGCAGTGTGTGACGGTGTCCACGCAGATGGAGCCCTGGGCCTAACCTGACCTGACCTGACCTGACCTGACCTGACATGACATGACCTGGCCTGACCTGACCTGACCTGACCCTGTGCCCCTCGGCAGTGTGTGACGGTGTCCACGCAGACGGAGCCCTGGGCCTGGCCTGACCTGACCTGACCTGATCTGACCCTGTGCCCCTCGGCAGTGTGTGACGGTGTCCACGCAGACGGAGCCCTGGGCCTGGCCTGACCTGACCTGACCTGATCTGACCCTGTGCCCCTCGGCAGTGTGTGACGGTGTCCACGCAGACGGAGCCCTGGGCCTGACCTGACCTGACCTGACCTGACCTGACCTGACCTGATCTGACCCTGTGCCCCTCGGCAGTGTGTGACGGTGTCCACGCAGACGGAGCCCTGGGCCTGGCCTGACCTGACCTGACCTGACCTGACCTGACCTGACCTGACCTGACCTGACCTGACCTGACCTGACCTGACCTGACCTGACCTGACCTGACCTAACCTGACCTGACCTGACCTGACCTGACCCTGTGCCCCTCGGCAGTGTGTGACGGTGTCCACGCAGACGGAGCCCTGGGCCTGACCTGACCTGACCTGACCTGACCTGACCTGACCTGACCTGACCTGACCTGACCTGACCTGACCCTGTGCCCCTCGGCAATGTGTGACGGTGTCCACGCAGACGGAGCCCTGGGCCTGGCCTGACCTGACCTGACCTGACCTGACCTGACCTGACCTGACCTGACCTGACCTGACCTGACCTGACCTGATCTGACCCTGTGCCCCTCGGCAGTGTGTGACGGTGTCCACGCAGACGGAGCCCTGGGCCTGGCCTGACCTGACCTGACCTGACCCTGTGCCCCTCGGCAGTGTGTGACGGTGTCCACGCAGACGGAACCCTGGGCATGGCCCTGCTCGCCAGAATTCCCGCCGGCGCCCCCCTTCCTCGACGATGACGACATCGACGAGAGCTTCGAGGACGGCGGAGACCCCGACGTCGATTTCGAGGTAAGTAAAATTGTGTGTGATTCGTAAGTAGATCTGTAAATTATTTGTATATGAGAGAGAGCTTACTGAATAACCGAGTAACACAGAAACTGGCCTGGAGTGGCCTGGAGAGACTACACAGTTAGACTGGCCAGAAAAAGAAACATCGAAACATTGTAAGTCGGATACTGTTGCCATTGGTTTAATTCTCTGTTATATACTGTTGCCATTGGTTTAATTCTCTGTTATATACTGTTGCCATTGGTTTAATTCTCTGTTATATACTGCTGCCATTGGTTTAATTCTCTGTTATATACTGTTGCCATTGGTTTAATTCTCTGTTATATACTGTTGCCATTGGTTTAATTCTCTGTTATATACTGTTGCCATTGGTTTAATTCTCTGTTATATACTGCTGCCATTGGTTTAATTCTCTGTTATATACTGTTGCCATTGGTTTAATTCTCTGTTATATACTGTTGCCATTGGTTTAATTCTCTGTTATATACTGTTGCCATTGGTTTAATTCTCTGTTATATACTGTTGCCATTGGTTTAATTCTCTGTTATATACTGTTGCCATTGGTTTAATTCTCTGTTATATACTGTTGCCATTGGTTTAATTCTCTGTTATATACTGTTGCCATTGGTTTAATTCTCTGTTATATACTGTTGCCATTGGTTTAATTCTCTGTTATATACTGCTGCCATTGGTTTAATTCTCTGTTATATACTGTTGCCATTGGTTTAATTCTCTGTTATATACTGTTGCCATTGGTTTAATTCTCTGTTATATACTGTTGCCATTGGTTTAATTCTCTGTTATATACTGTTGCCATTGGTTTAATTCTCTGTTATATACTGTTGCCATTGGTTTAATTCTCTGTTATATACTGATGCGATTGGTTTAATTCTCTGTTATATACTGTTGCCATTGGTTTAATTCTCTGTTATATACTGTTGCCATTGGTTTAATTCTCTGTTATATACTGCTGCTTACTGACCTATACAAGGAAAGAATTGGTGACGTATACAAGGTGGTGTTTGAAATGAACGCTAAAAATCCGTCTCTGCATGCTCATTGATCAAACAACTACCACCCACAACGTGTAATAAACTAACTAGCGCCTTTCGAATCGTGAACACAAACGCACGTGACAGACGAAATCGCGCCGGTGCCGGCTCCCCGCCCCGGCCCGACCCGGCCCGACCCGGCCCGGTACCCGGCCCGACCCGGCCGTCGGTGGGACATTGACTGGCAGTTGGCACCGATGGCACCCCTTCACACGGCGCTGTCGGGCCGAGCAACAACACCGGCTCTGCTGTCTCGGCAAACATTGTCCAGCAGCGCTGGTCTCACGAGGAGCCGGGCCGGCACAGCCCAATTTGGCGGCGGACAACAACAGGCTGTCGGCCGGCAGGGAAAATAGCCGCCGGAGGGGAATACGGCGGTTCTGTTGTCAGCGCGATGTCGACAGGATGCTGGACGGCCGCTCTGTGGCGGGGTGGGATGATGGCGGACGTGCTGGAATGCTGCGGTGGGATGATGGCGGACGTGCTGGAATGCTCCGGTGGGATAAATTCAGCACCTCGATTAACCGCTGTCAGTGAATTAATTGCATAGCATCGACCTAGTTGTGGCCTTGATTATCTGAGTGGGTGTGCATTTTTGGTAAATTTCGCTTCGTTGAAGGAAATGGGACAAAGCGGATCGCACAACTACGTACTCATCACCACTGTATTCATGTATTGTTTAAAATGTCACGGACTTTACCTTGCTGCCACTTTAGGGGCACTTATTTTTATTTTTGTGCATTGCATCGTTCTTTAATTATGTACAGAATTATATTTCTGAAGAGCAAAAAAATGGAGGGATAGGTGTCTAGTTATGAAGTGGTTTTACCCTGAGCGTCGCATTGAACGTATGACTTCCTAACATTACTGGCATAGTTCCCAGTAACATTTTACAGTGCGGCTTACGACAGCTGGACCCTCGCCAGAAATCATCGTCATTATTGTTTCCGTGTTATTGAAAGATCTTGTCGCCGATACCGACTCAGCCGCGCGTTATCTCGGCGCGCGCCGCTGCCAGATGGGATTGAGTTGCCAGATGGCGGCGCCGATAGTGACGCACTGGCTGAATGGCGACGAAATAGACGCCCCGGCGGGTCCAGCTATCTGCGCGATCGACGGCTCGGCTCATGCGGGCTGGCAGCCGGGGTTTGTTTGTCGCCTGCCTTCAAACAATGCCGCGGATTCCTCGCCGTCTCACCGCCGCCTCCAGCCTCCGGGTGTCGGGCTGCCATCGGCGTATTTGTACTCACGTTGGCAATTTGGTCGCCTTTATAAACACCCGTGGCATGTTTTTCGCGCTTCTGTGACGCAGTAAATTGCCTTACTTCTTTCGTTCGCAGAGCGATAATGATTTTTAATAGTGAAATGTGTGTACACATGTTGCATTGTTGCGAGCGAATATTGATATTGTTTATTCTAGTTGTCAAGTTCTGATTTATAATGAAAAAGCTGAAACTTTCTGTTTAATTTATAATGTAATTTGCTCTCTTGTTTCTGTCAAATACGCAAGGGCCCTGAAACAATCGACTACGTGCTGAAAACGCTCGCAAAATGCACACTTCAACGGTGTTTTTTCTTCTTCAATTCTTACCACCTTCACTAGCAGTAGCTTTGGCAACTGATGTAACGTCCCTCTCCAAATCGACAACCCAAGCTCCTTGCCAGCAGCCACGACAGCAGCCCGTCCCTCCGCCGTCCCTCCGCCGTCTCTCGGTCGTCCGCGGCCCCAGGGGTGCGGCGCCTCTCCTCTCTCTCCATTGGCCGGTCCCCTGTCGAGGGTCCGTCACATTGAGCGGCCCCGGCCACGTCCCGGCCCAGCACGATCGAATTACCCCCGCCTGATTGGAAGCGGCCGACACGGCGCCGGCAAAATCGACAACGACGGGCCACCGGCGCCGCGGCCCAAAGCGTCCGAACTGGCGCCGGACGGCGGACACTGGGACGGGCCGGTTCGTGAAATGGTGGTGGTGACGGCAGGGGAGTGTGGGAGATGAGGACCGTGACTGACACGGCAGCAGCAGCTACTCGGGACATAATGGCGTCCAGCAGTGGCGCTGGCGAAATCACCAACCGTCTTGATTTCCCAGTTTGCCAGTTGAAAAGTGAAAATGAATCTCTAATGACTGTCAATGAAACTGGAGTAGAGCCCGGTTTAAGAATGAATTGGTGTTGAATTGCGAAATGGAATAGTATTGCTCGAGCTTTCTAGAAATTCCTTAAGGTCAGGTCACCATTTTCCTGAAATTAATTGTTGTAACTTGTAAATGCCTCTGCAGAACATTTCCCAATGCTACACACAAATATCAGCGCAGTGGCACGTGGTGATATCCGCGCTACAAAGTGGAACAGAGGATTCCCCAACTTCAATATTATGATAACCGCTCCATAATGGGTGGGATGGGACTGATTACCATTTGACACTTGTTCCAGCTGAAGAAAACGGGCCACTTTAAAGTTTAATCCCTGCGAACCTGGACCGTCAGTGAATGAGATCACGATCGCCAGCGTCGGCCGCGTGCCTCAGAATATCACACAAGCCCACGACTTTACCTGCTTATTTTCTGATTCCGATTTGACCCCTTGTGCATGTTGGCGACCCGACCCGTGACTGACTGGTTGGTCCCCTGCGTCACACACAGGAGGTGACCCTGCGGAGGTCGGCCACCTCGGAGCGGCTGGGGCTGACGCTGTACTACCCGGACGGAGACGACGCGCCCGACGAGACGGACGTATTGGTGCGCGGCGTCGAGGCCGGCGGCATCGCCGCCAGAGACGGCCGCATCCAGCCCGGCGACCAGATCATACAGGTCAGTCGGGGCAGGTCAGGTCAGGTCATACAGGTCAGTCGGGGCAGGTCAGGTCAGGTCATACAGGTCAGTCGGGGCAGGTCAGGTCAGGTCATACAGGTCAGTCGGGGCAGGTCAGGTCAGACAGAGAAGGGCGTATCCAGTCCGAGATCGGATCATACAAGTCAGTCGAGGTAGGTCAGGTCAGACAGAGAAGGGCGTATCCAGTCCGAGATCGGATCATACAGGTCAGTCGGGGCAGGTCAGGTCAGGTCATACAAGTCAGTCGGGGCAGGTCAGGTCAGGTCATACAGGTCAGTCGGGGCAGGTCAGGTCAGGTCATACAGGTCAGTCGGGGCAGGTCAGGTCAGACAGAGAAGGGCGTATCCAGTCCGAGATCGGATCATACAAGTCAGTCGAGGTAGGTCAGGTCAGACAGAGAAGGGCGTATCCAGTCCGAGATCGGATCATACAGGTCAGTCGGGGCAGGTCAGGTCAGGTCATACAAGTCAGTCGAGGTAGGTCAGGTCAGACAGAGAAGGGCGTATCCAGTCCGAGATCGGATCATACAAGTCAGTCGAGGTAGGTCAGGTCAGGTCATACAAGTCAGTCGGGGCAGGTCAGGTCAGACAGAGAAGGGCGTATCCAGTCCGGCGAACGGATCATACAAGTCAGTCGAGGTAGGTCAGGTCAGACAGAGAAGGGCGTATCCAGTCCGAGATCGGATCATACAAGTCAGTCGAGGTAGGTCAGGTCAGGTCATACAGGTCAGTCGGGGTAGGTCAGGTCAGACAGAGAAGGGCGTATCCAGTCCGAGATCGGATCATACAAGTCAGTCGAGGTAGGTCAGGTCAGGTCATACAGGTCAGTCGAGGTAGGTCAGGTCAGACAGAGAAGGGCGTATCCAGTCCGGCGAACGGATCATGCAGGTCAGTCGAGGTAGGTCAGGTCAGGTCATACAGGTCAGTCGAGGTAGGTCAGGTCAGGTCATACAGGTCAGTCGGGGCAGGTCAGGTCAGATCATACAAGTCAGTCGAGGTAGGTCAGGTCAGGTCATACAAGTCAGTCGAGGTAGGTCAGGTCAGACAGAGAAGGGCGTATCCAGTCCGAGATCGGATCATACAAGTCAGTCGAGGTAGGTCAGGTCAGGTCATACAGGTCAGTCGGGGCAGGTCAGGTCAGACAGAGAAGGGCGTATCCAGTCCGAGATCGGATCATACAAGTCAGTCGGGGCAGGTCAGGTCAGACAGAGAAGGGCGTATCCAGTCCGGCGAACGGATCATGCAGGTCAGTCGGAACAGGTCAGCAAAGGTAGGTTGCGCTTAGCCGGCGACCAGGTCATACAGGGGTCACACAGGTCGATTGAAGACAAGCTGGCCTTTGACTTGCAGAATTCAGATAATAACAAATAATTAGCAAAGTGGAGCCATAGCCTGGTGGCAGGTTAGTTCAAGTAGAGGCGTATCATCTTTCATAAGTCATCTCTTGCATAAAACCCGACTGATTGACTGAGAGAGAAAACCAGGTCAGGTCGTGTCAGGTGTTTTCGTCATTGACGGCCCTTTTTTAGCCATGTCGTGGGTATATGACAATGACGTAGTTACTTCACTAACCACGGGCCTCCGCAAGCTGACGACATCCGATCTAATCAACACGAGTGTCGGGCTATTAGACGCCGTGCGTTCATGCGTTTTTAATTTGACCGTGCGAAGTGGGCCGGCCGATTGCTCGCTGAGCCAGTTCGGAAGCAATGAAGCACATAACGAATTCAGTGCGCCCCACCGGGAGCAATCCCGTCAAAGCGGCTTTCGGGGCAGCTCACCATTCAGCAGCTCGCTCAAGATGGTCCGAGCTGCGCCATCGCCGCGCGAAACGGCCGATGAACATTGCACATACATGCGTCAGGCTCGTCTCACGCGCCCTGCATAGGCTCTGCAGTGTTCCGAGACGCACTTTGAGCCGGCGATTCGCGCCGATACTGCCGACCAGCGTGCTAAGAGATCAGCGCCCGGTCCGCGCCGCGCGCTGATGGATTGCAGTAGCGGTGGGCGGCGGGTCCGGCGAGTCCGGCGGTGTCCTGCGGGCGTCCGCTGCTAATGGGGTCGGCACAGGGGGCGCTACCGGCGGGGTCAGCCGCCAGGGGCCGGCGCGGGCCCTCTGAAGTGTTGTTTGGTATGTGGAGAGGCGGCGCGGCTGTCAGCGGCTCGGCCGCGTCTCGCCTCGAGTGTTGATGGTATGTGAAGGGCGATCCGGGCCCCGCTGATCGGTGTCGCCCACGGCCGCCGTCAACCGGCTCACACGACCGGTGGCCACAGCTCGGCGAGGCAGGAATATGGATGCACGCGGGCCAGACGGTCACCAGGTGGCATGCCGCTGGTTTATGAAGCATCATATTTTTTGTATACGCTGTACTACGTGCCTAGCGTGTTATTCTCCCTGGTTCTGTACCCTGTCCTGACTGTTCAGTATTTGCGTACCACGGCTGGTCTTCACGCCTTCCAACCGGACCTCTCGACCCTGGACGGCAGTCCCCCGCTGCTCTCCAGCGGCCGGCCGGGGAGCACGTACGCACGCTGCCCAGCGCGCAGCCGTTGTTTGTTTGTTCTGCGCGCTACCCGCTCTGAGATATCCACGGGACACTGATGGCGGCGGCGGCGGCGGCGGTTTGCTACGCATGACCGGCGCTGGGGTCAGGCCGGGTCAGCAGATCTGAGGAGCCGCCGGCAGCCGCCCGTGCCAGTCATCCGTCCTCCCCCCCAGCCCGGCTGACCGCTGACCGACGCTGTTTATCTTCGCCGTCCCCCGCAGATAAATGGAGAGGAGGTGGCGAGCAAGGAGCAGGCGGAGCGGCTGCTGGCTTCGCGACCTGACGTCCTCCTGCTGCTCTGCCGGCCCGCCGAACAGGTGAGACTGAGAGACGGCATCCAGCCATGCTGGTGGTATCATCCTGTATTGGCATACTGTGTCATAACACTCCACTATCTATTTCTATCATGAACATCTGCATAGGATCGTCTCAAAACACTCGTGGCCGCTTGAGCTCCATCCCACCTTTGCGTAATACAACCCCGCACCCATCAGCTCAACAAGGTGTCGATATAGCGCTACTGCAGGTTTGCATTGGGCGGCGCCGCGCAGTTGCAGGAGGGTCAGATAAGACGGGACCAGCCCGTTTCGGTTGTCATAAATCGGCGGGCCCGCCTGTCTGTTTGCTAACTCGCTGAATAAGGTCGGCCGGGGTGTTTATTTGCGTGGCGGTCACGTCTCTCCGATGGTGTACATGACTCACAGAGCCGTCGGCCGGCCACTGCCTCGTTCACAACTCGCGCGTCGATCGCTGCATGTGAATGCGAAATTGCCGTTGTTAAGTGTTATATGTGTGCTTTGTAATATCGCGGTGTCGGCGGGTATTGTCGGGCTGTCTGATTTGGTGCTGGTGTATGGCAGAGGTCGGCAGGGCAGGTGTTATTGCAGAGGCCCAGGGGTCAGCCAGCGAGGATAGGCGTTATGCATGAGCATTGGGCATTTGCCGGGGATAAGACTCTATTGGTCGATTTGCATAAGCCGCCAATCTGGCGGCTTGAGGTTAGCTTGAGGTTTGAGGTTGGATGTGGTATGCTGGACGTTTTATTTCGTTTGTTTATCTTTGTGACATAAAGATGTTTATCTTTGTGACTTAATAGATAAGCACAACGACGAACATGGATTTAGGAGTTATTCCTGTCAAGGAAACGAGTCTTAATGCTAATGTGTGGCGATAATATTTATTGTCAAAACGACCGTGCCTTCCGAATTCGGAATCGAGTCAAGTTGATTTGACGATATTTATGCGTGAAGGTACGTCTTAAACAGGATTATGAATCGTGTTTGGCTTTTGACCAGGGCCAGGGGCGCAGCCAGGGGGGGGGGGGGGCAAGGGGGGGCAATTGCCCCCCCCCCTTACGGGTCACAGGGGGCCCCGCCGAGATTGGCCCAGATACCATTTGCATTAGCTAAATGGCTTTCAAAAAGTCACAGAGGAGTCCTCAAACCAGGAAAGGGTCACTCTGGTGCATGTCAAGGGCCCTCAGAGACACTGAAAGGCTTTCGAAGCCAGCCCAGGGGGCCTCTTGGGCATGTCCAGGGGCCCATTGAGCTCACCGATGGGCCCAAAAACTGTCCAGGGGCCTCTCGAGCATGTCCAGGGGCCCCATTGAGCCCACGTAAGGGCGCATAAACATGCCGAGGAACTTTTAGAGCATTCCCTGGGGCCCATTGAGCCCACTCAGGGCCCCCCAAAACCGGCCCAGGGGCCTCTAGAGCATGTCCACTTGTCCAGGGGCCAATTGAGGCCACCTACGGCCAAACAAACCTGCCCAGTGGCCTCTCGAGCATGTTCATGGGCCCATTGAGTATGTTCAGGGGCCTCTCGAGCCTGGCCAGTGGCCCATTATAGTCTGTTGTGGGGCCTCTTGAACCTGCCCAGGGGCCCATTACAGTTTTCCCAGAGGCCCGTCGAGTCTGTTCAGGGGCCTCTCGAACCTGCCCAGGGGCCATTAGAGCCTGCCCAGAGGCCTCTCGAGCTTGCCCAGGGGCCCATTGAGTCTGTTCAGGGGCCTCTCGAACCTGCCCAGGGGCCTCTCGAGCTTGCCCAGGTGCCCATTGAGTCTGTTCAAGGGCCTCTTGAACCTGCCTAGGGGCCATTAGAGTCTGTTCAGGGGCCTCTCGAACTTTCCCAATGGTCCATTGATCCTGTTCAGGGGCCTATCGAACCTGTCCAGGGGCTATTCAAGTCTGATCAGGGGCCTCTCGGCTTGCCAAGGGGCATTGAGTCTGTTCAGGGCCCTCTCGAGCTTATCCAGAGGGCCATTGAGTCTGTGAACGGGGCCCTCGAGCCTGCCCAGGGGTTGCTAGCCGTCGCCTGGAGCGCCTGCTATAGCTGGAGCGCCTGCTAGCCGTGGTCGGCGCAGTCATAATGAGCGGTAATGTGCTGTACTCTGACCCACCTGGTGCAATGTTTTCTTGGGTTTAAAAATGGTAATTTGATATGTCTGATGCGTTTTTGAATTGGCAGGGGGGGGGGGGGGGGGCGGTGGTAGTACAAAACAATTTAACAATTTTCCTCTCAGGAGAGTGTGTGCTTCAATATTTGCTAGTCAGGGGCGTTGCCGACGGGAGGGTCGGGGGAGGTCTGGGCAAACTCCCCGCACTTTTAGAAGGTGGGGGAGGGGGGGGGGGGGGTCGACACCCCCCCACCTTTTGCGGGAAAAATTAACAACTTATCGTACAAATTGCCTTTGCAGTGCAGTCAAAAACTGGAAAAATTTCGCGCCGCTTCGCGGCATGACATAAGTTTCGCAATTGCTTATACAAATTTGGGAAATGGGAAAAATAATTTAATTAAGTGTCTGGCAGAGGCTCTCCTTGGCGGGAATAACTGGCCCCAGTGCCCATTCCCTTCATAAAATATTCACTTTTAAGTTTCAAGCAGGCTACATGTTTAGCTAGTTTGCCGAGTTCCGAAAAAGGCGACGCGAACGCAAAGACGAGGAGATCGGCACCCGGAAGCTGCTCCAGCGGTGCACAATTTGCTGGACCGAAGAGCTAATAGTGGAAACAGGCCAGGGCCATCTCATCAAGCCATCTCACCTCACGGTCTGGTTCCAATATTAACATTTCGTTTTCCAGGACGTAAAATTTAAATTTTCACGCCGCTTCGCGGCGTCACATCGGTAGTCATCGTCATAACGAAGCCATAGTCATCATCATCGGTTCGTCGTAACGCTGAATTGAATGAATAGCATTTTTAGCTTATTATCCGAGCTACAAGGCCCACCGTCTATATTTCTGTGTTTTATCAGGCAAAACCGTAAAATTTTGCGCCGCTTCGCGGCGCTAACAAACAAGTACATACCTACCTACTATAACATGAAAATACACATCAAAAATGCTGCAAAGCCTTAAATACACGTATCAAAATGGGAATACATTTTTCGTCATTTCAGCCGCCCCCACACTCAAAAGCCGACCCCACCTGTTGTCAGCTAAGATATGTTTTCTCTCCTGTACGTAACAATACAAATTAGTAATGTGCTCAGTACAATGCCTACTGAGGGTCCTGGTTCAATCCAGCTCATCAAAAGAAGACAAAGAAAAATTGTTAAAAAGGGGGCCTCACAAAATAAAGTGGCCGAAATCCGTAGAGTTTTTCATATCCAGGGGTATTTTTTGGGGTGGGGGCCTCTCCCAGGGGCTTGCCCCCCCCTTTCTGAAGGTCTGGCTGCGCCCCTGACCAGGGCTGCGGAGTCGACATAATTTTAGCAACTCCGACTCCGACTCCGGCCTGAAAAAAATCGACGCCGAATCCAACTCCAACTCCAACTCCAACTCCAACTCCAACTCCAACTCCAACTCCAACTCCAACTCCAACTCCAACTCCAACTCCAACTCCAACTCCAACTCCAACTCCAACTCCAACTCCAACTCCAACTCCAACTCCAACTCCAACTACGGCCTATATCCGTTCTCCAACCGCATGAGACACATTTGACATTGCGCAGCACGACATACCTGGTTCACCACATGCCCTTAAATTACCCTGACCTGAGGTCAAATTTTGAATTTGACTTAGGTAACCTGGTCACCATGGTATGATTCGAATCTCCTTGACGAAACGAGCACGATGACGTTAAAATGAGCGCCATGATGGTGCGTCCAAAACCCCAATCATCATCAGATGACGTTAAAAGTATTGTCTTATCTTCATCAGGCGGAAATGTACCGCTAGATGAGTAAACTGTAGGTTTCATTTTCCACTCATTTTCTTTCGAAAAGGGGTGTAAACTGTAAAGTTAATATACCTAGGCCCACGACTATTCTACCGACCAAAGTAATCGCCAATTGTCAAGCAGTCGACTCCGACTCCGACTCCGGGCCTGATTTTAAGATTTTAGCGACTGGTGTGTCGGTAAGATTTTAGCGACTCCGACTCCGACTCCGGCCAAAACTGCCGACTCCGACCGACTCCGACTCCGATTTCGACTCCGATTTCGACTCCAACTCCGCAGCCCTGCCTTTGACAACGCATTCGGAAATGAAGCCTTGCGTTCCGTCGTGGCCTTCAGCGTCCAGTCGTATAATCTTTACCACAATTGTTGCCCAATAACAGAAATTGAATAATCTACCAATACATTTGAAATGCACCATTCCCAGTCTGAGCTGATTGTTATTCCATGTCCACTGAGTGCATTTGTCGATATTAACCATTCAGTCGTTTGGCGAGCGGCAATTATTCATTTTCGACGGCTCGGGGGCAGTCGGCCAGGGCCACACCAGCCACGACCCAGTGCAGCAGCCTGACCTGGCGGCGGGGCTACACGTCACCACGTCACCACGTCACCACGTCACCACGTCACCACGTCACCACGTCACCACGTCACACGTCACACGTCGCACGTCGCACGTCACCACGTCACCACGCCACCACGCCACCACGTCACCACGTCACTCTGTCACCACGTCACCACGTCACCATGTCACCACGTCACCACGTGACCACGTCACTCCGTCACCACGTCACCACGTCACTCCGTCACTCCATCACTCCAGACACGACCCAGTGCAGCAACCTGACCTGACGGCGGGGATACACGTCACTCCGTCACCACGTCATCACGTCACCACGTCACCACGTCACACCAGTCACAACCCAGTGCAGCAGCCTGACCTGACGGCGGGGCTACACGTCACTCCATCACCACTTCACCACGTCACCACGTCACACCAGACACGACCCAGTGCAGCAGCCTGACCTGGCGGGGGGCTACACGTCACTCCGTCACCGCGTCACACTGTCTTTCAGTGCATCACTACGTCACTACAAGAGGTGCAGCACTCCCGAAAAAGTATATGTTCGTGACACACCACACAACGGAGATTGAAATATGTGCAATTCGAACATGCCGATATATGTAAATATATAATGTACATTGCCATATAACACCGCACCGCATAAATACCGCTCTGAACCGTAGTCTAACCCCCTGCTTGTACTGTGGCAGGGAAATACTGCACCTTTAATCACTACACACCCGGGACGCCAGCATAACCCCTCGTCATATAATCACGTGGCATCGCTGCCATGCCATCTCCCGCTATGACGCCCACATCACCGAACACACTCGGTTCGAACACTGAGCGAATAATACACATTGTATTAGGTAATGTTTGCCGAATATTTTGAATCCTAGAATGACGCTCTTCGAATATGTGGACTATTTCTCGAACTATTTTTCAAACGCCGATTTAAGTAAAAATGGAACATCTTCACATTTTGCTACTGTCCTGGAAGACGCCGTGGGCTCCCCTCCACCCTCTACTGAACCTATCAAGGGGCCTGTTCCCGTCGCGCCTCAAACCTCCTCTAACCTCCTCCAAGTTGCTCCAACTTGCAACTGTCTGTGCAATAGGATACGACAGTCACAAGTTGGAGCAACTTGGAGGAGGTTAGAGTCGCCACTGGAACAGGCCCAAGGTGACCTGTGATCCGGTCAGAAGCCGGGCGGTTTTTGCTGACCCGCATCCCCTCCCTCCCCTCCCCTCCCCTCCCCTTCCCTCCCCTCGGTGTAGTGTGTGGTTTGTAATTCGCCTGCAGCCGACAGGAATCGGCCCGTTATTGGCGGAGGGTTTTTCTGCCACCATCTGCTCCCAGTCAATAGTTGACGCTGATGTCGGCCGGGTAAAAACAGCCGGAGCTTTTTAGGCCGCTGCCGCCGGTGGATTTGTTTACCGGCCGCGAGCTGTTTTGGTTCGCCTCATGTCGCTCGGGCCTATCGTGTCGACAAATATCGGCCAGATGTTCACACGACACATCTGACAGGCGTGTTTTGTACGATGTCCGCGTGTTTCAGGCGCACGATGAGCTCGCAGTGGAGCAAAATGAGGCAGATGTGGGCACCAGGTCACCTCAGGTCATCTGTCGACAGAACCTCGACAACAGGTGGGACTGAAGAATAACTATGGAAATAAATCATATACCTACATTTACCTTTTGAATGTCACATACTTTCTCATTGCGACATAGTCGTTACTAATAGCACACATATTAAGCACTGTCGATGTAAGTGATTGCGGCCCGGATGGCTCGAATTATCAGGCTTTGGGGTCACATGTCTGCGGGGATGGACACGGGAGAGTCGTTAAGTTGGCGCTGTTGAGGCGCGGCCTTCCGATCACGGCTGAGCCGTCGTCTCTCCCCACCGTCAGGGTGTCGGAGGGTCTATCACCGTCTGGAGACGGCTCTGGTGACCGGGGAGGCTCGCTGGAGAAGCGGGACACCATGAAAAGCCGAGGTAGCAGCAGCAGCGGCGGCAGCAGCGCCGGCAGCAGCGGCGGCAGCAGCGGCCGCCACTCCGCCCCCGCCCCCGCCCCCGCCCCGGCCGGGGAGCTCACCATGGACCGCGAGCTGTACCTGGTCAACAAGCAGATGGTTTCGATCCAGCAGGAGTGCGAGTCCCTCGCCCGCCGGCAGCAGGGCGAGCGTCCGAGCCCTCCGGAGCGCCGCCGCGAGGTGGAGGACCACATCTACGAGACGATCCCTGAGTGCAGCGAGACGGACGAGCCGCTCTACTGCCAGCCGTACACGCCGGCCGCGCTGCCGGCCCGCGGCGCGGCCGAGACCCGATCCCGGCGCGACGTGGAGCGCTGGATCAAGGCGAGCGTGCCGGCGGGCCGCGAGCGGGAGCCGGAGCCGGAGCCATGGCACGGAACCAGCTCCACCAACGATAGCCAGAGCAGCGCCGAGGGCCGGCCGCGCCGCGCGCTCTCCAAGGAGGAGGAGAAGGACAGCTCGAGCGCGTACAATACGGGCGACTCGGGCCGCAGCGCGGCGCTCACGCTCGAGCTCGGCCTCGTCACGGACGAGGCGAGCCGCGAGACGCGCGAGTCGACGCTGATGCTGTCGGCTCCGGCGCCGGCGCCGACGCGCGACCTCTCGCTGCAGGTCAGCCTCGACTCGGACTCGTACAGCGAGGTCTCCTGCAAGAACTGCCGCAAGTGCATGCGCCTGCCGCCGCTGCAGCAGACGCCCACCAAGAACAAGAACGTGATCAACAGTGCCAACACGGTGGAGAAGAACAAGAACTACGTGACGTTCCTGCCGTACCAGACGCACTACACGAACGCGGAGAATCTCCAGGAAACAATGCAGCGCCAGCAGCGCCAACTGTACCAGCAGATCATGCGGAAGAGTCAGCGGAACTCTCAGCCGTCGAGCCCGAGCCAGCCGAGCCCGAGCCCGAGCCAGCCGGCCGGCCGGCCGCCGCCACCGTTCGGCAGCTCACTGCAGCAGTACCGCTACGTCAGCTCCCCTGGCGGCGCGGCGCGGAACCACAGCCACACGCTGCCAACCGAGAGGGGGCAGGACGAGCCGCAGTTCCAGTACAAGGTGAAGGTGCGCTCGGACGGCTCTCGGTACATCGCGCGCCGGCCCGTCCGGAAGCAGATGCTGAAGGAGCGGGCGGCCAGAATCACAGAGGAGCGGACCGGCATCACTACTGACGATGACGCCATGTCGGAGCTCAAGGTGAGGGCAACCCCGATGTTTGTGATTCGTTCATGTTATTTTTTCGAAAGCAGTCAATATTTTCGTCATTTATTTTCATCATCTTAATTATAAGCGCGATAAGCAGCGCATTTAAGCAATAAATATAAAGTACATTGTTGAATAAATATTATGTAGATAATAAAGTAAAGATGACAGAGTAAACCCCTGCGAAGACTAAATCAGGCAAAGCCCTGACAGACGTCAGATGCCGCGTCCCTGACCAATGTGTACCCTGCCTGTCGGCCATAGCTGGGTCGCTACTGGCCGCGGGACGAGAAGAAGCGACAGCTCGAGCGTTCACGGGAGAGGAAACAGAAACAGCAGCAGCGCACCAAGATGGCCGCCGTGCCCGAGGAGGCCGTTTCCGAGGAGACCAGCGGCGGAAAACGACAGGTCAGGCGGCTGGGAGAGATCAGACGCCGGATAGCGAGTAGCCTTACACTCGAAATGTTTGAGTATTATCGGGGCATTTTACTGCAAACGAGTTCGCCACCTATGGGCTATGTCCATGCTGTTTGATTTTACTTGAAAATCACGTGATCATTTCTAGCACTTACATTTGTATAGATACAAATGTAGACACAAGAAACAGACAGATCTGCCTGTTTCTAATTTGCCCACCGACAATACCAATGGCGTTTTACTTAAACAATATATTACATGCAACTAGACTATTTTGTCTTTTTTTAATTATTTGCTACCTTCAGGATAAATGGTGTTTGACAGGTAGAATTCACAGCACAAACGCAGACGACGCACGAACATCGGTTCACAACACAGGCTACGGGATACATCTGACCTGATGTCTCCTGTTTGTGTTGCGCAGGTGATGCACCCATTGGTCGAGTCCAGCATACAGAGGCGCACCTCCTCCTCCTCCTCGATGCGCAAGAAGTCGCACGGCCAAGAGGAGTTCCTGAAGCACGCCAAGCCGCCCAAGCCCTCGCCAGACACCTTGCTCTCTGTCACTACTGTGTAGTCTGCCCGCCGCCGCCGCCACCGCCGCGCGCCGCGTGTGTGTAGATGTGAGTACTGCCGAGAGATAGCCGCCATTCAGTCGGGTTTAATGGAACACAAATTGCATTCTGAATAAGGCAACGTGTTACGTTTTTTATAGATTGTATTCCTCTCGCTGCGCTTCAGTCATGAAACATTTTGTGTTCCAGGAAGGCGCGATTGACCAGTATGAGCGTTTGCCGTTTATGCAAGTGCAGTTCATGGTATTTAGGTCCTCGTGACAGGTTTATGGCAAATGATACTTTCAAGGGTGGCAACTGACTGGAATGTTGGCTCACCCTAAACAAGAAGCTAAACTATGTAACTATTTAAATCTCCATTGCTTAGGACTGGGAACTGCTGCGATACCTAACCACGTCGATTTGCCTGTTGTGTCGTAACCATCGGCCTACCCGCCTTATCTCGCCCTCAGACTGTGTCCAGAGAGAGCCCTGCTGCCGCGGCAGGATCGGGTGTCCCGCCTCCTCCCATCTCCATACGAAGCACTTCGTGTGTGTGATACGCTGTTCGAGACGGGACGGATGGTGGCGCCATCTGAGTCGCCACGGAACGAACGGTGGCGCCATCTCAGTGGCCGCCGGTGGAGCCCGGTGTTCTTTCGCACTGTCTCCGGCTAGTCATTCGGTGTGCCGCGTTCGTTGGACTGGGGCGGGCTGGACGGCTGTTTGGCCGGCTGGAGACCTCCCTCGGTGATGTGTTTCTGTATGTGAGCGCTGACGGGGCCATCACGCCGACTAAGACGAGACTGAGAGCCACGGACTTAAAACAGCTGCCGCGTTATGAACGCTACTTGTACTGGCTGCGAGTTTTATGTCTCCGCGATAGATGGCGCGGTGATCAGGGTATAGTTGGCAGCAGTGGTAACTATGATGCACATTTGTCTATCGTAAGAATAACGACGATGAGTGAGGAGTATGGCTCTCGAAACGATAGTGTTTCCCACGATCTGTCCGCCTTCTTTAGTGTAAGAATACAAGTATCACACAGAACGGTTAAAGTTACCCCATCTGACACTTGAAGTTGGAAACAAATGCCTACATTTATACATAATTAAATTTTAATGATACCTTCCACACTATAACTTCTAAATTGTATGTGTTATGTTATCTTGCAATCTAAAGAAGTCTGCATTCTGCTGGATATGTTAGCGTTTTGCCATTCTTCACTTACCGTCACATGCCGGCTGTCGCACATTGGTGAGGTGGAGGACGGACTCGTTGACTGAGGACACCAAAGTGTTCCGAATATTGTGACACTGCGCGTCTGGCTAGGCGGTGCCGCGTTTGCCGAGCGGCGGACTGATTTCGCTCAGTTGTTTGTTCCTCAGTGAGTGAGTAGTGATCGCCGGGGGCGGGGCCCGACACCTGCCATTGTTGTACTGCTCTGTCGGTCGGTCCTCTGCTGGTTGTGACGCCCCTGTTCTTCAAACGTAGCTGACTGGTGGGCGGCGCTCCCGGTGCCGTTTGTCTGGTGGTGTCTCCACATACTCGGTTCCTCCTAAATTTCTGCTTTGGTCAGCCGGATGTCCAGGTCATCCGAGTGGTACGCTGTGCACGTCTCTGATGCCAGTTTCATATTTCTGTGATTTTTGTAGTCCTGCGATTCGCTTTGTGCAATGGGATTCAGTGTTGCGCTAAATATAAAAAGCGTGAATTGAGGGAAGTTGTTTTCATCTGCGCTTATTGTTTCCGTTTGCAATGCACAAATCAGGGTGTTATCTGTTGTAGGTCGGAGGTTGAACACTTTATTCCGGCGATGAATATAATTGGGGCTTATAGGGCACCGACTGCATTTGTCATATGGCGCCCTTGTTCCGGAGTTCAAACAGCCAACATCTTTCGATAGTCACACCGTTTTGCATGGGCCGCGGAATCACCGCTTTCATTCACTAGATAATGCATATCTTTCTCAAGTACCGACTTTAAGCACAACATAAATAATCACGATGACTGACAAAATATTTGGCATTTGGCAATATTACAGTTGTTTGATTTGACCAGAAATTCACACTAATTAGGGCTGTTCATTAATGAAAGGCTGATCCAGTCAGTTAAGGTACTCTATGTCGTGTCACGATTTGAATGTTCCTCGTCACTTGTAAGTGCCACCTATAATTGTCACGGTTAAAGGAAATAGTGCACCTTCAACATGGGTTTTGAACTGAGATGGCAGTTTTGTAGCCCGTGTTGGGAAACCCCTATCTGCAAGTTGTTTTGACCGAAAAGACTCCAGCCGAGAGATATTTGCTTTTTTGGCGAAGGAATGCGGTGCTGACGAAAGAATTAGTGATGTCGAGCCCGGGCAGAGGCTATACCATCAGCCAATCAGCTTGCAGCTGGTGCTAGCAAGCGAACCGCCGGCCGCCGGTTGGCACTTCTATAATGCGAGTCTATCCTTACGCGACTACTTTCGAATCTGATTGGCTGAGCCTTTTTTTGCATTCGCGTGACGTCAGGACTCTGACGCAGAGAGTATGTATATTTTTTAATTAATAAAATGAATAATTTACGACCTTCTGTCTTGAATCGGCGCGATGTATGGGCATGTTTGACAATATACAAATATATTGTATTAAAAAATAGAATCAAATCGTGTTTGGAAAAATGTTCCAAGGTGAACTATTTCCTTTAAAGTCACTGTTTCCGAATAACCCTGAAGGTTGAGGTCACCTCTCTCCCCCCCCCCCCCCCCCCGCTCTCCCCGTCGCAGTTTATGACCAAGTAACCGGTGTTAATGAAGTTCTACTTGGACAAATCACGGCTGAATTTAAATTATTTTAATTGTGAATTTGAACTAATATCATTTAAGAATGACTGAAATGTGAAAGGAAGGCTCAATTTAATAGTTCACCCGCGAGGTGCTGGGGATAGCTAGTTTTGCCACCATCCCCCTTGTTTTTTTTTGGCGATATCACAACACGTGGCGATCGATAGCGACTTGAAACATTGAGTACCTTCAAATGGATACATAGGCCACATGTGGGTAAAATTTGGGGTCAATCCCATGTCGGGTCAGGTCACAATGACGTCACAAAGCCCCAGCGGCTTCAAGCCCACATAACACTGACACGTGGTAACCACATGGTAACCATGTGGGCTAGCCCACTTTTCCCACATGGTGCCCACGTGGTTTTGGAAGACGTTTCTGCATGGTTGCCATATTTGCTAGCACAAGGCCTTCTAACCTCCTTAAAGGAAATAGTTCACCTTCGGAATTTTTTTCCGAACACGATTTTATTATATTTTTTGATACAGTTTCTTTTTTTCTTTTTAAAAATGGTCCTACATCGCGCCAATTCAGGACAGAAGGTTGTAAATTATTGATTTTATGGTGTGCGTTATTGGTCTGCGCATGCTCCATGGCAGTGCTGGCACTTTCAGACGGTACGGTACATCATATATGCGCCGTATTCCTTCGCCAAAAAGTCAAATATCTTCGGCTGGAGAGTCTTTTCAGCCAAGAAAAGTTCCAAATAAGGATTTCTCAACACGGGCTACAAAACTGCTATTTCAGTTCAAAACCCATGTTGAAGGTGAACTATTTCCTTTAAACCCATATGGGTATGCCCATGTCATTCCCATGTTCACGTGCGCCCACCTAAGCCCATGCCCCATATGGGCCCATACCAATCCCATGTGCATTCCCACGCCCATGTAAGCCCATGCCGCCCATCTTAAACCCATGTGGTAACCACATGGGTGTGGGAGGTGGGAGGTGGCTGGAGGCCCAGCGGCTGCCGAGTTACAACAACTAAAACAGCAACAAATTAAAATACTTTAATTCAATAGCAACTTCTCCGTGAATTGAAAGCTGTCTTTGAACAATTTCCTTAATAAATATTCATTAGGTTTGTTTAAGTAAATAAATGCATATTAAGTTTGATAATGATCATGTTAATATAATCAGAAAATTCCAGCAAATTCGAGTCATCATTGTGGTGGGTCCTGGCGCTGTTGCATCCCTGGCTTCGCCATTGTATCACAACCAATACCACTTGGATTCGCCCTTGTATCACGGGTGGAGTTCCCTATTCACATGGTGTGGCCACTGCCCCACCAACTTTGTGTTATGCCCCACCAACTTTTGTCAGATTTGAAAGTTTTCTGGCATTAATATGGCAATTTTTCACTTCAATAATGGAAAACATCCGGCCAATATGGCATTTTGCCCCACCAACTTTTTCTGGAAAGCTCCACCCATGCCTTGTATCACATTTACTGGTGCTGCGATAGTGATACAATGCAGCGTGTGGTCTCAGTATAACTCGTGCACCATTGTACTGGTGTCTGAGATCGGCCGGCCCTGACCGGGCCGTCAGCTTGTTTGCTCGGGTGCCCCCCCCCCCCCCTGGCTGTCACCGGTCACAGCGTCAGGGGCCCCAATTTGCTAACCGATGACGTTTCGTTAGCATGGAGAGCCGACCGCTTGCATTTCTAAATATTACTACGGTAGATCTCGTAAGTCATAGTCAGTTTCATTTGGAAATTTAGTTGCATTTTTTTCTTCTTTAATTTTATCCTGCCCTGTTATAATGCTAAGTTACTCCTGTAAGGAACTAAAATACTTTGCATTGCATTATATTTAGACTCTTCAACTAGTCCTACTATCGAGCAACCGTCCCAGCGGCGCCAGCCCACTGAGCGCACCCGTGGCCGCGTCATGCCCCGGGGCGGTAGTCACGTGACTGGACGCTGGCACGGAGCCAAGGGCTCGACCCCAGCCCCCAGTCCACAGATTACGGGGAGTGAGGCGGGCGGCGCCTGGTAGTGACAGTGGTGTCAGAGAGTTGCGTGCGGTGAGTTTGACTTGTGTTAACGAGATAATGTGGTGAGAGTTATTTTGAAGTGTGCGGTGATTTCGTGCGGTGGAGAGACGTGTCTTCTCTCAATGGCGATGAGAGGAAGGCGTGACAGTGAGGACTGAGGGTGAGTGTGTTGTTGCTGGACTTGTGTTGGACTCGTCTGACTGCAGCTCGTCGAGGAAGTACTCCCAGGATGTAAACAGATCTGAAGGAGATTGTGCAGCACGAACTCCTCGGCAGGACTCCGAGGTGCCGATGAACACTGGCGGATCCAGCCTCCCAATATGGGGGGTAGGACGGCTAATTAGGCGTAGGACGGCTCATTTCACTGGGGCCTTCCGGGCCCCAGGGGCCTCCATATGACCTAAAAGGTACCCCCCATTTTTACCTTTGCGGACTTGGGTTATTTTCTTTCGCTATGGTATTCTTACGTGTAAGGACGCGTCAATTGAGTGCAAAAATAAAATTGATGGATATTTGCCTCCAAATATCTAAAATTTTGTCATTTTACATGCTATTTTATATACAAATTAGTTATTCGCTAATACCTTTTGACTGCATAAAGCTAGAAGGGCACGGTAAACGTCATTTTGTTGTTATCATCAAGACGCGTTGAATGCTGTACAGCATGACTTCTTTCTGACATTTGATGACCTTGACCTAAGGTCAAGGTAACGGCGCAAGGCCACCTTCCCAAATTTGACCTACACGGCGATGTTATATAGCTTTGAACTTGTCTTGAAGATAGGAATTCATTGGTATTAAAATAATTGCGCGATCGTTGATGATTATAAAGCAAACTGAGACATTTTCGTGCTTTCTTTACACCGAGAAGGAAGTTATGAAGTTGCTATTCGCCATTCAAATTCAAATGAATTTAATAGTTGCCATCGACGATCAGGCGTTTAAAAAAAAGCACAATCGAATTCCTCGCAACAAGATATAGATATATAGTTTAAGATATATAACATCGCCACATAGGCCACAATTGAAAACCTAATTTTGAACCTTAGGTGAAGGTCACCAAATATTAGAAAGAGGGAATACTGCATGTCATTCAACGCGTCTTGACGCAAATAACAAAATAGTGTCCATTTTACCTTTGTATCTTTATTCAGTCAAAAGTTGTTGGGGAATAACATCTGTCACAAAAATAACATAAAATGACAAAATTTAGCATATTTAAAGACAAATAACCATCAATTTGTTTTCTGTTTGAACGACACTTCTTTACACTTAACAAGAAAAAGTCCAAATAGGATATACATTTGGCTTGGTTATCAAAAAAAAAAAATCAACAACAAAAATATACAAACTTTGAAATTTAAGGGCAAGGTCATCAAATGTCAGAAAGAGGTCATGCTGCAGAGCATTCAACTTGTCTTGATGAGAACAGCAAAATGACGTCTACCGTACCATTATAGTTTTATTCAGTCAAAAGTTATTAGCGAATGACATTTGTTTTTATAAAATAGCATGTAAAATTACAAAATTTAGATATTTGAAGGCAAATATCCCTCAATTTTATTTTTGCACTTAATTTACACGTCCCTACACGTCAGAATAGCATAGCGAAAAATTAGAATCACGTTTGAGAAAAAGTATCCAAAGAGTTGTACAATTTCGAAAACGAACTAAATTTGGAAATTTTCGAAAATAAAAAAATCAACATCACCATGTTATAAAACAGCTCATTGCCATTCTAATGACATATAATACACCTATATTGCTTCATAAATTCTCTGCCATATGGGCTGGCAAAGATTGACCTGCACCGTGACCTTATAGAAATGCCCGAGGCAATATCTCCTGAACCACTGCTTGCATTGCAATGCAACTTTCACAGCTCACTTAAGCACCCCAGGTTACCCCATATACCAAGTTTGGCCATAATCGGTGACATGACGGTGTCATTTTGCACTTTGTTTTTTGTCGATTTGTCGTGGTATGCCCCAGCTACAAAAAGAAGAACATTGGGATTTTTTAACTGAACCTAATTACCCTACTTAATACTAGTAGACGTATTCCACACAACATAGGTACCTATGTAAGGAAATTCACTCATGCGCTCCTCTGCCACCCAGCAGGCAGCAGGAGACCAATGGCTGCGACGCTGCGTGTAAAATTATAACTTCATTGGTTGTGAATCACTCCAAAATAGCGTCAGCCGCGCCACTTTCCCTATCCCTACTGCTACCAAAGTGCTACCAAATAGAAGAAACACGAACGAGGCAAAAACAAGATTTCTTCCTTTCGCAAGAAGTTTTTTTTTCGCAGGCAGTACCAATTTTTCATCGCCAGTTTCAGCGAATTCAGAGGGGGTTAATTTGTATTGCCGCCCCTGTCGATCTTGAGATGGGTTTTGTTTTGCCCCCCCCCCCCCCTTGGATCCGCCAGTGCCGATGAACAGCGCGTCCTGAGTGCATCAGGATGTTCACGGAGGGGTGACGGCATTCGGTGAGTACCTGCAGCTGGGTTTACGCCTGCATAATTAGCGCTCACGCTTAGCTTGCTTACCCTGAACATTTCCAGATACTCCGCTGAGCCGGCCCTGACTCCTGAGAACTCTGGAGAACTCGGGCGCGACTGGGGTCTCAGCAGAACACCAATGACCGGGGGGGGGGGGGGCAAATATTGCCCCCTCGTTATCTCCGGAACTAATGATCGCAGGGAGACGCGCAACGCGGTATTCGAAAGCTCTCAATAAGACGCATCTAAAGCATACTCGAAATGTTCGAATTGAGGTCACATATTAGGTCATGACCGGGTCAAAGATCAAAATTGAGGCATTTAAGTTTATGGACCATACTTTACATCCAAAACCTTTGGTTGCGACCATGATCACCCAAAGTCCTCCCAAATGTATAATACATATCCCGCATGACCTAAAATGAGATTGTTGGCAAAGGTCAAGGTCAGGTCACAAAAGGTCACTATACGCAGAACATTTCCGAAAGTCATGCAATACATGTTTTAAAGACTATTTTACACGTGGAATTCGATAGTGATGGTCATTTTACCATCTGACCTCATTTAAGCGAAGTTAGTGTCAAGCTTAGGTCAAGTTCAGGTCATATGTGGTCAAAATTTTAAATTGATAAATCTAAATACAAAAGGCATGTTTCTAGACCAGTTTTGTCTCCGAAATAAAGTGCTGGCATTTATTTGTCTGTGCCTGGTAAAAAAAACGCAATTTCACAATATGTCGTCATGAGCTACTCATACTTAGGGAATCATAAGTCAGTCAAAAAGGAAGATATGGCTTTGAAATTTAGTTTTGGTATTTTCCATATATAGTTCCTCTCTTACATATATTCCGTTGTTTTTTTAACATCTTTGGAAATTTTGATTTCGTGGGTATTTTTCCTATTTTTTGTTTAGTTTCTGTGGGTCAGAAAACAATATTTTCAAAACTCCGAGATAGCCATTTTGTAGTTCTTGCAATTGTCTATCTTTTGACATTCTGTATTGCATTTTGCTAAAACAAAGTGGCATTTGTACGGCCTGTTAAAGTGTAGCTGATTTTATCGTAAAACTCGTGTGTTGTGACGTCACTAAATTTACTATATCCAGGGGCGGCGCCACCAACATTGATAACCAACAACATTACATTGATAGATAACATCTTTTGTAATGATGTATCAAGAGTGACATCAACAGGTATCATAACAACTGATTTTTCTGACCAGTTTTCCATCTTTGCAATCACAAATATTTTCAGAGAATAAGTTAACAATCACAAAGTAACTAAGACTACGTTCAACTACCAACTAGACAACTTCAAACAGCATCTAGTATCTAGGTTAGACACTTTGCACTTGGAGAAAGACCCAGAACAAGCATGCAATCATATAATTAAAGCATACACTGAAGGTATTTCATTGTTTTCACGCACCAACATATTCCCAAGAAAAACAAGTTACATTAAACCATGGATGACTCCAGGAATTCTATGTTCCATTAACCACACAAATTAATTATTTGTAGACAAATTGAAACACCCAAGCACAACCAATATTACAAATTATAACCAATTCCGCAATTGTCTTAACAAGACAATCACAAATGCAAAGAAACTTTACTATCAAAATGAATTTTCTAAATACCAACACAATCCTAAGAAGACCTGGAAGACTCTTCACCTGCTCCTAAGACAAACAAACAAACACAATGACATTCCTTGTAAAATGGTTAATGATGCAGGGAAAGAGCAAAATGAAGCAAAATCAATATCAGAAGAATTCAATAATTTCTTTACTGGGGTAGGTGCAAGGCTTAAACAAAAAATAAAGAAGAATAACATTGATCCACTTGAATTTGTACATGCTACACCAGAACAAAATATGACATTATCTCAAATAAATGATAATGATATTGAACAAATCATACTTCAGCTTAAAGATGTGGGTGCGGGTATAGATGAAATCAACTCTAAGATATTTAAAAACTCATATAAACCAATTTTGTCCAAACTAACCCACTTCTTTAATTTATGTCTGTCAACTGGCACATTCCCAAAAGCAT
>JAXIVJ010001023.1:0-50000 GCA_036785665.1 Chirona hameri
GAAGGAGAGGGGCGGCGTCAGAGGGAGGGAGTGTGGGAAGGAGAGGGGCGGCGTCAGAGGAGGGAGTGTGGGACGGGGGAGGGGCGACGTCAGAGGGAGGGAGTTTGGGACGGGGAGGGGCGGCGTCAGAGGGAGGGAGTGTGGGAAGGGGAGGGGCGGCGTCAGAGGGAGGGAGTGTGGGAAGGAGAGGGGCGGCGTCAGAGGGAGGGAGTGTGGGACGGGGAGGGACAGTGACGGGTGATGGTGGGACGGGGAGGGGCCGGCGTCAGAGGGAGGGAGTGTGGGAAGGAGAGGGGCGACGTCAGAGGGAGGGAGTGTGGGAAGGAGAGGGGCGGCGTCAGAGGGAGGGAGTGTGGGACGGGAGGGGCGACGTCAGAGGGAGGGAGTGTGGGACGGGGAGGGGCGGCGTCAGAGGAGGGAGTGTGGGAAGGAGAGGGGCGGCGTCAGAGGAGGGAGTGGGAAGGAGAGGGGCGGCGTCATAGGGAGGAGTGTGGACGGGGAGGGACAGTGACGGGTGATGGTGGGACGGGGAGGGGCGGCGTCAGAGGGAGGGGAGTGTGGGAAGGAGTGGAGGCGGCCGTCAGAGGGAGGAGTGTGTGAAGGAGAGGGAACGGCGTCAGAGGGAGGGAGTGTGGGACGGGGAGGGGCGACGTCAGAGGAGGGAGTGTGGGACGGGAGGGGCGGCGTCAGAGGGAGTGGTGTGGGACGGGGAGGGGCGGCGTCAGAGGGAGGGAGTGTGGGAAGGAGAGGGGCGGCGTCAGAGGGAGGGAGTGTGGGACGGGGAGGGGCGGCGTCAGAGGGAGGCGAGAGTGTGGGACGGGGAGGGGCGGCGTCAGAGGGAGGGAGTGTGGGACGGGGAGGGGCGGCGTCAGAGGGAGGGAGTGTGGAAGGAGAGGGGCGGCGTCAGAGGGAGGGGAGTGTGGGAAGGAGAGGGGCGGCGTCAGAGGGAGGGAGTGTGGGACGGGGAGGGGCGACGTCAGAGGGAGGGAGTGTGGGACGGGGAGGGGCGGCGTCAGAGGGAGGGAGTGTGGGACGGGGAGGGGCGGCGTCAGAGGGAGGGAGTGTGGGACGGGGAGGGGCGGCGTCAGAGGGAGGGAGTGTGGGACGGGGAGGGGCGGCGTCAGAGGGAGGGAGTGGGGAACGGGGAGGGCGGCGTCAGAGGGAGGGAGTGTGGGACGGGGGAGGGCGGCGTCAGAGGGAGGGTGTGTGGGGACGTGGAGGGGCGCAGTCAGAGGAGGGAGTGTGGGACGGTGGAGGGGCGGCGTCAGAGGGAGGGAGTGTGGGACGGGGAGGGGCAGCGTCAGGAGGGAAGGAGTGTGGGACGGGTTGGGGCGGCGTCAGAGAGAGGGAGTGTGGGACGGGGAGGGGCGGCGTCAGAGGGAGGGATGTGGGACGGGGAGGGGCGGCGTCAGAGGGAGGAGTGTGGGACGGGGAGGGGCGCGTCAGAGGGAGGGAGTGTGGGACGGGGAGGGCGGCGTCAGAGGGAGGGAGTGTGGGACGGGGAGGGGCGGCGTCAGAGGGAGGGAGTGGGGGACGGGGAGGGGCGGCGTCAGAGGGAGGGAGTGGGGGACGGGGAGGGGCGGCGTCAGAGGGAGGGAGTGTGGGACGGGGAGGGGCGGCGTCAGAGGGAGGGAGTAGGGAAGGGGAGGGGCGGCGTCAGAGGGAGGAGTGTGGGACGGGGAGGGGCGGCGTCAGAGGGAGGGAGTGTGGACGGGGAGGGGCGGCGTCAGAGGGAGGGGAGTGGGGGACGGGGAGGGGCGGCGTCAGAGGGAGGGAGTGTGGGACGGGGAGGGGCGGCGTCAGAGGGAGGGAGTGGGGGACGGGGAGGGGCGGCGTCAGAGGGAGGGAGTGTGGGACGGGGAGGGGCGGCGTCAAGGAGGGAGTGGGGGACGGGAGGGGCGGCGTCAGAGGGAGGGAGTGTGGACGGGGAGGGGCGGCGTCAGAGGGAGGGAGTGGGGACGGGTAGGGGCGGCGTCAGAGGGAGGGAGTGTGGGACGGGGAGGGGCGGCGTCAGAGGGAGGAGTGTGGGACGGGGAGGGCGGCGGTCAGAGGGAGGGAGTGTGGGACGGGGAGGGGCGGCGTCAGAGGGAGGGAGTGGGGGACGGGAGGGGCGGGCGTCAGAGGGAGGGAGTGGGGACGGGGAGGGGCCGGCGTCAAGAGAGGAGGGAGTGTGGGACGGGGAGGGGCGGCGTCAGAGGGAGGAGGAGTGCTGGGACGGGGAGGGGCGGCCTCAGAGGGAGGGAGTGGGGGACGGGGAGGGGCGGCGTCAGAGGGGAGGGAGTGTGGGACGGGGAGGGGCGGCGTCAGAGGGAAGAGAGTGTGGGACGGGGAGGGGCGGCGTCAGAGGGAGAGAGTGTGGGAGGGGAGGGGCGGCGTCAGAGGGAGGGAGTGTGGGACGGGGGAGGGGCGGCGTCAGCGGGAGGGAGTGTGGGACGGGGAGGGGCGGCGTCAGAGGGAGGGTGTGTGGACGGGGAGGGGCGGCGTCAGAGGGAGGGAGTGTGGGACGGGGAGGGGCGGCGGTCAGAGGGAGGGAGTGGGGGACGGGGAGGGGCGGCGTCAGAGGGAGGGAGTGTGGGACGGGGAGGGGCGGCGTCAGAGGGAGGGGAGTGTGGGGACGGGGAGGTGCGGGCGTCAGGAGGGAGGGAGTGTGGGGACGGGGAGGGGCGCGGCCGTCAGAGGGAGGGGAGTGTGGGCCGGGGAGGGGCGGCGTCAGAGGGAGGGAGTGGGGGACGGGGAGGGACGGTGACGGGTGATGGTGGACGGGGGAGAAGCGCGTCAGAGGGAGGGAGTGCAACGAAAAAGGGGAGGCGCCGGGGCGAGCGGGTGAGGGGGAGTGTGTCAGTTACACTCGCCTCACACTGCCACTCCGCCACCACTGCCACTCCGCCACCACTGCAAACTCCGCCACCACTGTTGTTACACAACTCTTCGTGGCTAGCGGAGGGACAGCATGGTTGCAGCTTGAAATGGCCGACAACTGAATTGGATATGCAACTGAGGTGTTGGTCCTTTGAATTTAACATCATCTGACCAACTACTGTAAATAAAGTATATTTATTTGCCCTGACAAACAAGCACTCTCATTAATGAGCAAATTACTTAGTCTCCAATGACAACATGTTATTGCTTAATTCCGTAAGTGTAGGACATTTAAAATGAAACGAAAACGGCGTCGCATCATCGTAGAAAGCCTCCTTGATGTAGCACTATCCCAAAGAAAGCACGGGCGTCCACACTTGGTGGGGGTTTAATTGTGAGTGGTCTGGCATTTACGACACGCCGGATTAGAAGCCCGTTTCATGTCGTTCCCCGTTATTGCGTGACGTGTGAATATACCTTGACACGTGAGATAGGACCCAGCATATCCAATAACGTCCCGGTATCCTGTCTTTCGCTTTCCAGCAGCAGCTGTAGTATTCGTTTCGGATCTCCTCGCTCAGAAGCATGAGCAAGGCCTTTCGATTCTCGATGTGTGGCCTGATTAGGAGCGAATCGAACGTAAACTAATGTTAAAAATAAGGTCCCAGCTGCCGTTAAGCATGTAGAGGCATGTACTAAGCGCCTCTCGCCTTGTCTTATTGACAGAACACACCAGCTGAAACGGCTTTCACAGGACAAGGAGGGAGACGCTGTGTGCCTCCCGCGAAGAAGAAAAAATCAAACCACAAGCCAGTATCCCGCTGAACGATTATAACAACTCCGCGTCGGCACGTACTGTCTGGGCCGGCTGTCGGCCCGACCAGCAGTCAGAGCCAGCCGGGACTGGCCGGGACTGCCTTCATCTGGACAGCAGCGGTAGCATCGGCGGGGATAAGCCCTGCGCCGGAATCTGACCAGGCGTGGAGCCGCAGCTGGCGACTGACGCACAGCTGTGCAGCTGGAGCTTTCTGACCCGACCAGTGCAGCGGTTTGCGACATCGGCATGTGGCGAGACGACAGGAGCCTTCGAGAGGGGCGATCAGCGGCCGACTGGCGTGGCAGTAATGGTGGGATCCACGTCACTGCGACATTTGGGTTTGATTGATGCAGAGGGAATTTGTGATTTCATTTGCATTTCATCACGTGTACGCACGGTAATTTGTGTGCACGGTAACTTTGGCCTATGGAGACCACTGAGCGAAAACAAAACAGATCTGGGGAGGGATTCCCGCGGTGGACGAGAACTGAAAACGGTTATTATGCATTTCATGAACTTTTATTTCGCGTAATTGCATTTCCGTGTTAAGACTATCTTGTGATCAGTTGTGGCGTCAGAGACGCACCACGGACCTTTCAAGGGGTGTATCTGCGGCCCACATTGCCTCGAGTGGATAACTGCCTGGCTGCGGTCTGCTCAGACCAGAACATTCAGCGTCCACACAGACCAGTGTGCCACTCACGTTTGCAGAACGGTCGAAATTGGCTATCCTTCTGCCTGCTCAGCCGCGATATATCTGCCCCTGCAGCTGGACCCGGCCACGAAATGATCCTGAGTCGAGATACGCGGTCATGACTTCGCGCCCGCTACGGACCGTGTGTAACTCTGTGAACTCGGTCCATTAGTGATGGTCGACAGACTTTCCACAGGAGACGCGGGTCATTCCAGGTCCGGTGGTGAAAGCTTTGGTGCTTAGGAATTTTTGTGGCGTGTTTTTAGTTGCGGCTACCGTTGCTGCATGGGCTGTTTTCTCTCGAATCATTAAACAAAGTCCTCACAGTTGTAGTTGATGTTAAGTTTGATGATATTGTGCATCCTTCCCGTCGAATTTATTTTCCTTAGGGTTATTTAGTTAAAGGGAAAACACATGATTTAGTAAATAAAACACATTATTTAGTTAAGACATTGTTCATCATTATTGATATCACCGCAATTTTTTTTAACGTAAACGACATCATTCTTGATAACACCATTCTGAATTGTATTCCATATTACTTTATTCTTTGTTAATATGCTCATTACTTTATTCCTTGTTAATATGCTCATTACTGTATTCTTTGTTAATATGCTCGGTAATATGTTCATTACCGAGCGGGCGCGAAGCGCCCGTGAGGTTCCTCTTCAACTTACTAGACAAACTTACATTTGACCCAGCCCGAACCGGCCCGAACCGGCCCGAACCGGCCCGACACGGCCGCACGGACACTTTTTGGAAGCTAATAACTTTGCAACCACTGCTCGGATTGAGATCGGGGTTTCACCATTAGATAGGACCATCAAAACATTTTTTTTGGATGGTGCGTTCTGATAGAGGTGGTACCACAGCGCGTGGCACACGCAAACGTCGACATAAACAATTTTTTTTAAAAAAAATTCATCTGAGCATTTATTTATACGAGAAATAATGCAGCGCTCGGGACGTACTCCCTTTTGGTGGATTCGAGAAAGGAGATCATGAACAATTTAATATAACTTAATTTGTATGTTGGCATGCATGGAGACCTGGCAATTTGTATGGAGGACTGAAAGAACTAAAAGGACTGTGTGTTACTACCACGTGTATTTCCTTACCGTTAAAAGGACTATGTGTTACTACCACGTGTGTATTCCCGTACCGTGTCATATTTCACACCTGTTCTAGCTTTACCAGATCGCGCCCGCTCGGTCATCGCCCCCAAAAAGGCGTTTTACTGGTAATATACGTGATAAACCGGTACAAAAGCTGATCATACCTGAATCCTGGTGGTCATACCTGAAGCCAATTTCACAAAAAAAGTTTGTGATTACAAATGTTTGCAATTACAAACTCAATCAAATATTACCAACCTCGCAAAAAGCTATTTAACAAGGGAGCAAGCCGTCAGAGAATCCCAGGAACCGCATGCCCCCGATACTGGGCTGGGACAAAGTTGCTAAATTGTGTCGTTTTGCCTGGGATCTGGAAGAGCCTTGAGACATAGACGTTCGGTCACGAGGCAAGTCGGCTAAACCTGTCTTATTTGCAGACATTTTATACAGATTAAGCACACATTTCGAAATGTTCGCACCGGTGTTTACTTGTTCAGAACAAGTTTACTGGGCCCATTTTAGCCCGGCAATTACTGGGATATTTTCCATAAGCCAACTTACTAGGGGTGGGGACCTATTCCCCCCTCGTGCTCCGGAAATATTTCACGAAATAACATATTATTGTTGAACTCTGAGAACTCGGAGACACAGAACGTCACATATCAGGGCAAAGACAAAATGTTGCCATGTCATTAATTGGTCTCGATGGATGCATTGTTGCGGAAAATGTTGATATTAAACGTCTGAGTACCATTCTAAGCTTTTGATGAGCTTTTGATGAGTCAGGGCAAGGTCATCAGAGGTCACCAGGTCAAACTGCCGACACCAGGTCAAACTGAATGACAGCCATGTCATTCAATTTTTACCTTGCACTTCAATTTGTGTGGAATAAGCAATGTTCAAAGGTTATTTTCACATTTTATGCAAAAATATAAACATGCATTGAAACGCCAAATGTCAGCAATCGGCAGTTTGATCTGGTGACCTCTGATGACGCGGCATTTCCATACGTTACCCCTGGGTAACGTTACCCATGGAAATGCCGCGTAAAGTGGCGGATTTTTTGTTCTCTCGAAAGACAATCAATCGGTTAATTTTGAGCATAGCAAGTTAAAATTGTATACACATGATCATCGTATGCGTCGCTATCATACTTGTCTCGTGTTCTTCGACTGCTGGATTTTTTTTTAATATGAGAAGTAAAAAAAAAATCAATTTTTTATTACAAATTTTGCAGAAATACGTAATTTAGGTAGCAATTCGATAATTGGATTCGATAATTGTAAGTTATACGGCATCTTTCAATTGAAATATATCATCAAAACTCTACTTTTGACAGTTTTTTTCGCAAACCCTAATTTTTTGACAAAAACACAACACCAGGTCACTCTGTCTGACGTCATTTCTGGTTGAGCTATCATTTTTGTTCTTCGGCTCACATGCATGAAATTAATGTGAGATAGGGTACTGGAAGTTTGGTGACGATACTGGCATAAGTTTACGACATATTGTGCTATGGGTTGGAGGATAGCACCCAGTAACATGTGTGGTAACCTTGGGGATGGATATGTAAATGGGGATGTAAATGGGGATGCATTTAAGGGAACGATCGCTGACGAAGATATGTAAAATACATATCGAAAGCTCCGAGTCCGAACGACTTAACTCTTGTGGAGAAAGCCCATATTTTAACATCATTAAAACTTTAACTCCACATCAGGGGCGTATGGAGGATTTCGCCCAGGGAGGGGGGGGGGGGGCAAATGGGATCAGAGGGGCCCTTGTAGCCAAGGGGGGCCCACATCATTAAAGCAGTACAGTACACTGTATGTTGTAAAACAACGACAAATACATTTTCGACAACGAGAAACACTTTTTTTCCTTCATTTTTGAGAGTTAACACAAAATTTCGCAAATCCGAGATAGCTATTTTTAATATTTTGTCATTTCCTTTTTTCAACATTTTTTATTTGCATTTTTCGTCAAAACTCGAATTTCTACGATCTTTCAAGCAATATTGTTTTTCCACCAAAAAATACATGACGACGTGATTTAAACGTAATTATCTCCCAAAGTAATTAATCATTTTCATTGAAATGTTGTGATAATACGTATAATTGATGCAGCATAAGGTACTGAAGGATTGACGTCGATATCTATCATTGTTTTTCAAGTTATTGAGAAAATCCGGGAGGGGAGGCAGATTCTGCCACTTCCAGCGGGGCGCGGGTTAATGAAAATATTATCCTTAATCTTCTTCAACTCGGATTCAGGAAACAACACAGTACGTACATGCCGATTGTGCAAATGTCCGATAAAGTTTACAAAATCTCTACAAAATAACGAAATAACATGCTCCACCTTGATTTACAAAAAGTTTTGGATACAGTTTGCTTAGCAATTCTCTTGAAAAAAAAAATACATCGCATTTTTCTACGAAGGGTTTCTACAGCACCATAGTCATATATTAATAAGAAGCATAACATGGCAATAATAGATGAAGTTGCATCTAGGAAACAAATGATGAAAATTGGCGTCCCACAGGGTTCAATTTTAGGTCCTCTTTTATTTATGCTCTATATTAATGACATCAGCAATACAACAGACATAGGTACCTTTTACTTGTTTGCTGATAATATACGACAATTTATATTCATGCTAGAAATGGTGAAGAGCTGCACATAAAGATTAATTAATTAATTCCAAAAATAACGAGTTGTTCCATGTAAATATATTATCACTAAATGCATCAAAGACAAATTACCAAATCTATTCAAGATCAGTGACGTGACAAGATCTTGACATTGTATAAAATGATACACCAATCACGAGAAACCCATGCATTAAATACTTAGGAGTTCTTGTAGAGGAAAATCGTAAATGGAATAGTCATATATAAATATGTAATATGTGTGATAAGCCGTAATATATAGGAGTTATCGGAATATCCAACCTTTATTTATCCTCACAGCAACTTCTATTGCAGTACAATGCATTAATTCCACCCCATCTAAATTATTGTGCAATGATCTGGATTCTGGAGTAGGAATTATGACACTAACATTAAAAAGCCTTCGATAGTGCGGAAAAACGAGCGATTTGACCGCCCCTGTAGCTCAGTGGGAGAGCGCTGGGATTCTGATCTTTCCTGGTAGTGGCAGCCCGAGTTTGAGTCAAAGTCAAAGCCTACATTATCAAAGCCTTGTACTGCTCTCAGACGTTACTAGCATACACTGAAAAACAATGAGAACTTTCACTGGTCTTCCTTCAAGAGCCTCACCGGCGCTCGACCGGCAGACGACCTCTACCACCACAGGACCCTCTAAAGGCCAGCATAGAGCCCTCTACAGATCGGCAGAGGCTTCTAAAGGCCGGCAGATGGCCATCTGCAGATCGGCAGGGCCCTCTAAAGGCCGACAGAGGGCCCTCTACACTCATTCTACAGATTGGCTGGGACACTGCAGATCGACAGGGCACCTAAAGACTGGAAGAGGGCCGTGTACAGATAGGCAGGGCAAGGCACGTAGCCAGGATTTCGTCCAGGGGGAGGGGGTGGGCGGCGCCTCGAAAGGGCCCCTTCCCAAGCGTTGAAAGGGTCAAACAAAACGGACGAAAAGGCACGGTACAAAGATGGAGAATGCAGTATGACAGGTATGGCATGGATCATACCAACTTGTAGGAGCTGGGATTAGCATACTGCCATATCAACTTTGAAACCAGCGACACCAATTTGGAATCAGCTATACCAACTTGGAATATTTTTGTATGCTTAAGACCTGGAATTCTTAAGCAGATTGCGCCGCGGAGAGGCGCGAAAATTTTGAGTCTTATGCCCTGGATATGCTTTCTCATCAATGCGTCGCATTGCGTATGGTGCGGACTGCAGACCTCTAAAATGTTATATTGTGCGTTTAGAAGTGCGGACAAAGTGCTAAAGTGAACAATTTTGCCCAATTATATAGGAAAGTAGCAACATAACACATAAATGCGCCGAGAAACGGGCCCATTGTTTTTTCTAACCCGCATCTAATCTAATTTGTAGTTCAATTTCACTGCAGAGCGGCGCGAAAATTTTGAGTTTTATTCCTTGGACAACTGCACTCTTCCTGTTGAAAGGCCCAGGGTCCCTTCAGATTGTCTAGGGGCCCCTCCGACCTTTTCAACCCCCTTCCGACCTGTTCAGGGACTTATCTGGGCAGGACCTATTTTAACACGTTAACTGGGGGGGGGGGGGCAATGCCCCCCGTGAGCCGTTTAGCCCCCCAGTCAAGAAATGTTGCCCACCCTGATTTCAGTATTTCCATGTCATTTTTCGCTTGATCGGTATTCAATTAAAATAAAATATGCTTACCTGGTGATAAATGTATACAAATCCAATGCAAATATCATGATATTCCTAAGTTTTAGTATTTCCTAGCCAAAATAAGTATCTTTAAATTATTTCCGGAATATCTCGAATTTCAATATCCTTTGAACAATTGCTTATTAGCGGCAGAGTGGGGGAGATCGGGGGTTGTTGGATCAGGAACGTCGCCACACAATGTTGAGTGGGTGGGGCAACTGCTGAGCCGATTGTGTTCAAATTTGGTGTGTGGTTAGGGATCTCTCAGCCGCCACTTTCCCACAAGTCAGGGGTGGGGGTGCTTCTGCACGTGCGCACGTGTGGACCACGTATTTGTATCTCAGAAACTACTTCCCTGATCGAGTTGGAATTCACCATACATTTCATTCGCGTTCGCTCGTTCATCGCCAACTACGGCGCCTTACTGGTTCAGTAAAACAAAAGTTATGGAAGAAAAATGACGAATGCGGAATGACCTCAGGGTGAATAGATTTTACCCCGTGGAGGTCACAGGATACAAATACCACATTATTTTTTTTTGCATTGGCGGATCCATAACGGTTGGTTGTGGGGGGAAATTAAAAACAAGTTTCACACAATTCTGAAAACGCATCGGATTTGGCTTGCTTATAAATTGATAGCTGATTTAACCCTCGCCCGGTTAGGGGGGGGGGGTGGATGCCACTCCCTCGGTTTTTCAGAAATAACTTGCGTAGTTTCCAACCGATTACGATGAAACTTTCAGTACCCTACTTTTGAACAATGTGACACATACTCTAATTGATATGTTCTAACCCACATGACCGGTGTCCTATGACCTGTTTCTCAAGGTCATGTCATGCGCAACTGGCGTCCCGTAGTATCGATGCTTGTAACTTGTGCAGTTTCCGAGTGTTTGTTGTTCAGGAGCATATGCACAGGTGTTTTCAGGTGACAGTTGTGGTTTCCACTGAGATTGTGACCTCGATTGACCTTTTCAAAGGTCAACCGAGGTCATTGACCTCCGATGACCTCATATGATTTTTTTTTGGCTTCTGGCGATTTCTAGGACAGTTTGTGACGTTGATTTCAAATTTGGGATCCATTTTACATAATTATATATTTCACTGGGGTCATGGGCTTCCACAGGTCAACCGAGGTCACTGACCTCAGATGACCTGTCCTTTTTGGAATTTGGCAGTTTCTAGGACATTTTGTGATGCTGATTTCAAATTTGGCACTCATTAAGCATTATGATATGCTCATTCACGATTCTAGCTCGATAAAATTTAAATTATACGCATTTACACTTTGTATGACTTTTAGGTCATTGACATGACCTCAGAGGTCACCTAGTCATCCAAAACCTTAAAATCGGATATCAGCGGTTTCCTCTCGTCACAAGCAACACGATCGTTTTTTTTTTATAGAAGCTTTAGCTCAATTAGGGGCGAAACGCTAAAGGGGGTAGGGGGTCGTACCCCCCCTCCCTACCCGAACACGTAGTGATTTTTCCCTACCCGGGCGAGGGTTAAAGTTACTTTCCTTCGTAAAGGCTGCTTATATTTTCTTAAATATCAGGAACTGTGTCAATCTTGCGCCGATTTCACGCCGGTTTTTTTTTGGGGGGGGGGGGGCAATTGTCCATTTTGCCCAATCGTAGATCCGCCACTGTATCTTTGTATTTTGCAAAAGATGCGGGACTCTGGTGAAAATTGGGCAAAGTTAGCCATTTTCTTTGGATTTATATGCATTTTCATGTTTCCCCAATTACTTATAATTGGTAGGTCACAAAATAGACTTCACCCTAGGTCACCGATGTAAAATCACCCGAAATAGCAGAATTGTAGGTGTGTATGACCTGATTGCATCCTGTGAGTATCTAACTGATCGGTCAAACAATGTGGCTGCGGCACGACCTTACATTTTTGGAGGTGGGATCACTAGACTTGACTTGTGACGTGATCTGAGGAGACCCGAGGTAAGCAAATTAACAGGATTTAGACAATTGATAGGCAAGCAGTTGTAACAAAAATGGCGCAGCGAAATGGCGTCGTTTTTCGTTATTTCCAACAACAACAAAAAAAAACTAAGGGGGAGGGTATGCCCGCCCCCTGGATCCCCCACTAGCGGATCCAGGGGGCGGCCATGAGGGGCAAATTCCACACACCCCGCACAGAAATCGGGGGGGGGGGGGGGGGAGGGGAGGTGGCATGCAATACAAGTATGCCCCCCCCCCCCCACCAGCGCGTTCCCTGCACTGAACGTGAAAAAACAATGATCTTAGGAGAAAACTTCATGAAATCAGAAGTTTTTCTTCTCTCAAGTGATTTAATTTGAAGTTTTTATGTATCCCTTGCTTTCAATGATAGACAAAACAGCGCACCTGATGCAATTCAAGCAGCCCCGGTGACACGCGCCCTGCTGGGGAGGGGGGGGGGGGGGCAGATTCTGCCCCTCCCGGATTTTCTCAATAACTTTAAAACTGTGAGATATCAACGTGAAACTTTCAATACCTTATACTGCATCAATTTTACGTCTTCTCGCCGAATTTCAATTAAATTAATGTAGTGTTTTGGGAGATAATAACGTTTTAATGACGTCATGTCATGCCATTTTTAGTGAGATAAAAAGTTTGAAAAATTCTAAAAAATAGAGTTTCAAAGCAAATTGCAAATACACAAACGTCACTAGAAAGGAAATGACATTCTGTTCCAAATGGATATCTCGGATTTGTGATTTTTTGTCCGTTGACCCCCAACACTGGGTCAGACACTGGGTCCGCCTCTGCCGGGAGACATGGGATATGTCAGCAGATAGACACTGGGACTTGTCCACCTCTGCCGGGAGACAGGGGATATGTCAGCAGATAGACACTGGGTCCGCCTCTGCCGGGGGACAGGTGGATATGTCAGCAGATATACACTGGGACTTGCCCACCTCTGCCGGGAGACCGGGGATATGTCAGCAGATTGACACTGGGTCCACCTCTGCCGGGAGAAAGGGGATATGTCAGCAGATAGACGCTGGGTCCGCCTCTGCCGGGAGACGGGGGATATGTCAGCAGATAGACACTGGGTCCACCTCTGCCGGGAGACAGAATATGTCAGCAGATTGACACTGGGTCCACCTCTGCCGGGAGACGATATATGTCTTCAGATAGACACTGGGTCCGCCTCTGCCGGGAGACAGGGGATATGTCAGCAGATTGACACTGGGTCCACCTCTGCCGGGAGACAGAATATGTCAGCAGATTGACACTGGGTCCACCTCTGCCGGGAGACGATATATGTCTTCAGATAGACACTGGGTCCACCTCTGCCGGGAGACGGGATATGTCAGCAGATAGACACTGGGCCCGCCTCTGCCGGGAGACAGGTGGATATGTCAGCAGATATACACTGGGACTTGCCCACCTCTGCCGGGAGACAGGGGATATGTCAGCAGATTGACACTGGGTCCACCTCTGCCGGGAGACAGGGGATATGTCAGCAGATAGACGCTGGGTCCGCCTCTGCCGGGATACAGGGGATATGTCAGCAGATAGACACTGGGTACACCTCTGCCGGGAGACAGGATATGTCAGCAGATTGACACTGGGTCCACCTCTGCCGGGAGACGGGATATGTCAGCAGATAGACACTGGGTCTTCCTCTGCCGGGAGACAGGGGATATGTCAGCCAGTGGCGCACGCATGATTCCATTGGGGGGGGGGGGGGGGTCAGAGCCCTAAGAGCGGGCCCCCTTGTATGTGGGCCCCCACCCGTTTTTTAAACTGCGCGGATTTCGGTCACTTGATTTGAGTGGGTCCCCTACAGCATGGGATCTGAGACATGATAAATCAATGCCGTGTAAGGTGACTGCGTGTGCTACTGATGTGCGAATTGTAGGTGCGTGTGCTACTGATGCGCGGTAAACTGTCGAGAGTTGAAGAAATGAGGTCAATGACAACACGCATAAGTGGTGACTGGTGAACCGATACGATATTTTCGTAGCAGGTATGTGTGATCAGTTGGCGTGATACATGACTGATTTTTACAACATACAGCATCGCAACAAATGTGGAGACTGTTTCGCGCATGACTTGGGAAGGCTTAATTCCAACGGATCCAGGGCCTGGTGTAAACCAGTTGCTGGATCCTTGTCTGGAAGCTGTCGGAAGCTGCCTGGAAGGGGGGGGGGGCTCGTTTTTTGCCCCCCCCCAGAGCCCTTCATGGGACACATTTTCAGCCCCATCCCGTTCCATCCCATGCCGGGCCATTCAGCCAGACCCAAACCCATTCCATTTCACAATTGATGGGGCTCCCATTCCCACCCGTTTCAGCATATTTCACCTATTTTAGTGCTACAAAATGATATGGCCTGTCCCAAACCCATTCCAACCCGTTACATTTCCAAGAAATTGCTCCATTCCCACCCATTTCCATCCCATTCCCATTCCCATATGGGATTCCCATTCCATGAAGGGCTCTACCCCCCGCCCTTAGTTTTTCCCCCATAATCAGAAAACGCATAGAGATATCGACTTGAAACTTCCAGCAAATTGAAATGAATAGCTAAGCCACGTTTTGGCAAAAAATGGGTCCCGGCCAGGTCAGGTCACGTCAAATGACATGACCACCAAACAACTTCTAGGTAGCACCACCGGCACAATGGTGAATCGAGCGACATGAAACTCATGGCACGTCATGAGGTCATTAGGGACTACAATATCTCGGATTTTCTATATTATATCGGTGACCTAAGGTCAAGTTATAAAATCGTGACCTTTTAAATGTAACCCTAGGAAAAAACGCATATTTATCAGTTGTAAAGGGATAAATTTAGTTCATGTTTGCTCTAGCCACTAGTTTTGGCCAGAGACTAGACCTGACCGGGCCCCATATCACGTCTCAGCCAGCACCGGGGCTGAGACGAGGCCTTGGTCTGGCCCCTACCAAGAGCGGGTCCCTACCAGTAACTGGCCCGTATAAAAAATGTAAGGAGCGGGCCCTGTTGTGATCGGGCCCTCGTCCTGACCGGGCCCCATATCACGCCTTTGCCAGCACCGGGCCCCTGCCTCGATCGGACCTGACCACGACCGGACACCTACCAGAAACGGGCCCGTATCAAGAATATGCAAGGACCGGGCCCTGTTGTGACCAGACCCTGTTGTGACCGGGCCTTCGTTTTGACCGGGCCCCATATGACGTCTTTGCCAGTACCGGGCTCCTGCCTCGATCGGGCCTGATCAAGACCGGGCCCCTACCAGGAACGGGCCCGTATCAAGAATTTGAAAGGACCGGACCCTGTTGTGACCGGGCTCTCGTCCTGACCGGGCTCCATATCACGCCTTTGCTAGCACCGGACCCCTGTCTCGATCGGGCCTGACCAAGACCGGGCTCCTACAAGGAACGGGCCCGTATCAATAATTTGCAAGGACCGGGCCTTGTTGTGACCGGCCCCTCAACCTGACGGGACCCCATATCATGCCTCTGCCAGCACCGGGCCCTGTCTTGATCGGGCCCTACCAGGAACGGCCCCTACCAGGAACGGGCCCCTACCATGAACGGGCCCCTATCAGGAAGGGCCCGTATCAAATAATTTGCAAGGATCGGGCCCTGTTGCGTCCGGGCCCCATATCACGCCTTTGCCAGCACCGGGCCCCTGCCTCGATCGGACCTGACCAAGACCGGGCCCCTACCAAAGGGGCCCGTATCAAGAATATGCAAGGACCGGGCCCTGTTGTGACCGGCCCTCGTCCTGACCGGGCCCCATGCCACGCCTTTGCCAGCACCGGGCCCCTGCCTCGATCGGGCCTGACCAAAACCGGGCCCCTACCAGAAAAGTGCCCGCATCAAGAATATGCAAGGACCGGGCCCTCGTCCTGACCGGGCCCCATATCACGCCTTTGCCAGCACCGGGCCCTTGCCTCGATCAGGCCTTACCAAGACCGGGCCCCTGCCAGAATACGGGTCCTTTTTATGCGGGCCCCCTCAGAAATTTCGGGGGGGGGTCAGCTGACCCCTTTGACCCCCCCTGCGTGCGCCACTGATGTCAGCAGATAGACACTGGGACTTGTCCACCTCTACCGGGAGACAGGAGATATGTCAGCAGATAGACACTGGGTCCACCTCTGCCGGGAGACAGGAGATATGTCAGCAGATAGACACTGGGTCCACCTCTGCCGGGAGACAGGGGATATGTCAGCAGATAGACACTGGGACTTGTCCACCTCTGCCGGTCAAGTGGGATGTGTCAGCAGGCAGTGGACAGGACATGTGGGACGGGACATGTTGACAGACAGCAGGACAGGCCGTGTCAGCAGACTGTAGAGAACCGATATACCCATAAACGCCTCGGTACTTCTGCTCCTTCTGTTTTAATATCCTTTGTCCCTTGTTGCGGAATCCTGGGAAAGAGAAGGATGATGAAATTCCTAGTGCATGTGGTCTTAGAGAAGCTATATTTCCTCTTTTTTCATCGATCTCCCTGCATTTTGCTATCTGCTATTTTTGATAGGTCTGCTGCATTGCTTAAATTTATCCTTTTGTCGTAATTGAGTACTCTACTTTATTTTCATTTGTTCGCGGCCGCTCGCGGTCCAAGTGTGTCGGGTCGAATCTCAATGTAGAGAGGACTCTTGATGAGCACCATCTGCGCGCTTTACGTGGCACCTTTGAGCGGGGCGTATTCGGCGGCGCCGGCGGCCTCGATCAGCGTGAACGTGATGATCATGACGGCGATGACGGGGATGTACTGGCCCGTGCAGAGTGACGTGTCCATCTGCAGCCAGCAGTGGTACACGCCGCCGTAGTTCCCATACTCGAAGCACATGGTGACGAGCACGATGAACGCCGACAAACCCCAGCCGATCAGCGTGTTCTGCACACGCGTGAACAGGCCGTCCTGTGGGCAGAGGGAGAACGGTGAATAGGGCACACGCGTGAACAGGCTGTGGGAACTGTGGTGTTCCCACAGCCTGTGGGAACTGTGGTGAACTGTGGGAGGAGTGAGAACAGTGCATTGATGTACTGCGGCGCAATCTGCCGATTTCGCATGCATTGCGATGCAGCATGATGGTGAAAGACGTTTATTGCGGCACGCAAACATTCTTAGATTACTACGTTTAGCAAGTCCCAATCGTTTTATACTGCTGCTATCACTCAGACATCTTGATTGCGCGCATGTGTGCGTAAGTATTGGATGTTTATCCCTTGGGCTCCGCTGTGTTGTTCACTTCGACACTTTCAGCCATCCAACCATCCCTCAACAGCTGTTTGGTACTTACCCACTTCGTGATTCATCTTAACGTAAGGCTGGACAAATCCCTTCAATCCTAGCATAGCCCCAGGTCATCGTCTGTTCAGCTTTCCTTTTTGTCCACGTAGGCGACGAGGGAGTACATGTGCAGCGATTCGAGCAGCATGAACATGAAGCAGGCCGTGAAGAAGAAGTGGATCAGGATAGAGATGCTCCGACACAAAGTCTGCAAGATCATCGTAAGACGGGCAGTCAGTCGCTCGGTCGACAACATGTGTCAATACGCACTGCCAAGGCAAGGGTGCAAGAAACACGGGATTGGACGCACTACTAGCTCGTCTGACCAATCCTTCGCAATATTGCTATGTGTAGTGTCGTACTTGTACGTAGATGTTGGCCCGTACGTTTATGTATGGCGGTTGACCCTCAGCCGGTCAAGGTCACCTTCGCCGGCCGTGACCTGGCGCCGGGACGGGGGAGCCGGCGTCGAGGAGTTGTGTCTGGGCGGCCGGGCAGGGCGTGGCCGCAGTGGCGCCGAGCAGGTACCGGCTTACCCTCTTGAGTGTGTTATGTCTTGTTTTAAATATCACTGCTTGTGAGAACTTCTCTATGAGTTGGAACTGAGCGAACCGACACGCAGTGACTGGCGGCGACGCCAAAAATTGTGACGAGGATGTTTCAAGCACCACCACCGAGTGAGTACTTGTCGTGTCCGGTCCAGAAACTGAAGCTACCCTGGAGGCAGTGGTATGCAGACTTTCTAGTCTATGGCGAGGCAAGTGGTTGGGAAGAGTGGTCAGCTGGCCGACGTAAGGCCCTGCTATTGCACAGTGTGGGCGCCGAAGCCCGTAGGCTGTATAGGGCAGTCGAGTCTTCCGTGGGTCCAGATGAGGAGGTGAAGGCCGAGTCTGCTGGGGCAAGTCACCCTGATGATGTCACCCCAGTGTCACCGTATGACATTGCTGTTGGGGTGTTCGAGAAATTGTTTGTCAGGGATGCCGATGTCCGTACTGAGAGTCCAATTCAGACGATGTGTTCAACAGCCGGGTGAGACTGCACTCATCTTCCTGGCAAACTTGAAAGAAGCCGTGCAGAGATGTTCGTTTGGTGACCTGCGGGACGAGATGGTTAGAGACCAGTTCATAGAAGGGTGCCTGTCTGACCAGTTGCGTGACAAGCTTCTGTTGAAGGATAATCTGACCCTGGAGCGACTGGAGGACATGGCCGAGTCGGTCGATGGCGGCCTGCAGAGGAGAGGAGTCGCTCTGTCGTGACTGTCGGGCGAGCGCCGGCCGACAGCGTGTATTCTCGAGAACAGATCAGCAGCGACTGTACATACAAAACACCGCGGGGACCGGCTTCAAGCTGGTCTACATTCCCGCCAAAAAAGGCCGGCTCCTATTGGCTGGCGACAGACACCATGTCTCCCCCGATTGGTCAGCGCACGACCACGTCACCAGTGGACCCCGCACAGGTCGCCAACCGATAGCGCGAGACGGGGCATCAACCGGGTTACACTATGTAGGAATATATATGATTGAAAAGTTTCGTTTCTGGAAAATCCCCAACAAAACATTCAGCCACGATCTCGGACATCTACCCTTATCTAAATTATAACAAACTCCAATATTGTCTGAAAAAATAGTGAACGGTTCGCCACTAGACATAAGGGCTACTGCCACCAGCGCAGCGGCATACTCAGCCACATAAATAGGCAAAACAGTTTCTAAATTAATTGATAATGGGACGCAGCCCGGCCGCACAATTCCAATGCATGTTGGAGTGGCGTCTACATAAACTACGCGCTCATGCATGTCCGACCAGGCGATCCTGTCAGAATGTCGCCACACAGTCACTTCCGACACATACGGCATCGCAGCCTCGCACGCGCTGCGGTCACCATCTCGAACTGCCTTTACAATTTCGAGCGGCAACTTCATAAATGGACGAACAAAGTTCACAAAACCGGCAAGCCTAGCGGCTTGCCGGTTTTGATGAGCCGCCACATCAGCGGTCGACGAGTCGAGCCGCCACATCAGCGGCCAGTCAGGCGAGCACCGCGACAAGGCACTGCGCAGAGGCACTATTACCTCCGACTTAACTTGCGCCGAACACTTAATTAAATTAATCATCACGCTCAAAAACGTAACTGCTGTAGCGGGAACAATAACAGATTTTTCCAAATTAATACAAAGACCAACCTCCGTTAAAAAATCACAAACACTGTCTAACATTATAGGATCACGCGCCAGGAACAAAACATCGTCTATATACGCCATACCTTTCACCCCAGGAAATCTCTCCTCTACCAGCTTAGCAGTAACGGAGGAAAACAATTGCATTTCCGCAGGCGCGACTTTCAGCCCCATGGGCAGCCTAGTAAAAACATAAGTTTTGCCGCCATAACTAACACCAAAATTATTTTGCGTTGAGGGCGCTAACGGTATATGAAAAAATCCATCACGAAGGTCTATTTTCACTGCATATTTAAAGCCCTCAAAAGACAACGTCAAAGCACGCTCTGCTGACGGCAGCACACACGGACGGTCCGGCAAAAAAGGTGTCAGCTCAGACATGTCATACACGAGTCGAGCCACGGTCTCAGATTTCGCCACCGGAAACAACCTATAGCACGCCACAGGCCTGCCGAGCCGCAAAATACCTGCCGCCACACAGTCCTCGACGGCCGCACTCATTAAGCGTGACCGCGGCGTGACGCGCCACACAGGCGGCACCAGCATCGGTACCCGCACCTTCAACCCGCGCGCCAGCACCCTGCGCATCCGATGATGTGCCGCGTATAAGTCCGCTTTCACACTGATCGCCACCGGTGGCCGAACACGCGCAGCGGCCTCCACGCGCCGCTGATGATCACCGATCAAGCTTATCAGCGAGCAGGCCGCCGCCACGGGAAGAGACGACGTCGACGGCCGAACTTCACTGCCGGCCACTAGAAGTTCCACCAGCTCACCAGAGACGGCGCCACCATCGACGTCACCCGACCGCGAAAGCGGCGGCCGACACGCACCCACGCCCGCCGCCGAGTCCCCGAGACGGCAGCCCCCAAACGACGCGTCTACACCCGCGCCATACACCAGAGACGACGCACCGAGCAGGGGAGGGGCGGCGGACAGCAGTACCGCCCGGGGCGGGCAGAGCGCGCCGTCACGGCCCGGCATCGCAGCCGGGTCACCTCCCCCAGCAGAGGAGAGCGCCGGGGAAGAAGTGGTCGGCGAGGAGCCGGAGCGGGGCGCCGAGACCGTCGCATCCTCTGCCGACCTCAATGCTGCCCTAATTATGACGTCTCGTCGGGGCCGCCGGTGCCGTCCCCCGCGGAGGCCGAAATGCAGAACTCAGCGAGGGTCGGGCGCGGCGGCCGACGTCAGACGCCGCCACGTGCTGAGCGGGCGGCACCGCCGGGCGGGCGGCGGCCGGGGCGAGGTGGAAGCGAGCCGGTCCATTTCGCTGGTGCGCGAATCGTCGATTGCCGCCGCCCACCCATGATGCGCCACAATCAACAACAGACGGACGCGGGACCAATACCAGGCGTGGTGGTCACCGGGGGGTCCGCCACTGTCTCCGATTATCAGCAGAGCCCGCGCCTCTTCTTTCTCGCGGGTGCCGAAGCGCACGGATGACCCGTGCTGTGCCCGCAGCTCCTCCAACCAGAGGCGCTGCTGAGCTAAGCCGGGCCCAGGCGCCGTCACTTCTAACACCGGTTTCCTCTCCCCCGGCTCCGGCACAAGCTGAGACGCCGCTGCGGCTGGTGTCGCTCCGATCAGGCCGGCACTGGTCAGCCGGGTGACAACGGCTTCCACCACGGCTTCCATGTCCAGCGCGCTGGTCCGTGACCGAGTGCGTGTCGGGGACTGTGGCATCGTCACCACCGGTAGTCCGCTGCGTGGAGTCCGGAGGCTGTCACTGTCCACCGCCCAACTCACATGAAGAGGCTTCACTGTTGTGACTGTCGGGCAAGCGCCGGCCGACAGCGTGTATTCCCGAGAACAGATCAGGAGCGACTGGCCTCTGAAGGACCGGTCAGCACTGCAGCAACCCAGGTAGCTGAAGTTGCGTTCGCCGCCCAGCAGCCAGAGGAGGTACGTGCACCAATTCGTAACTTGAGGTACGGGACATGCTACGCCTGTGGCAGGCGGGGACACCGGGCTGGGAACCAGGAATGTCCTGCCAGGGATAAGGAGTGTCACAAATGTCAGGAGGTGGGACACTTCATCAGGTGCTGTCGATCCAGCAAGTCGAAGCGAGCCAGACGGGAGGGAAGAGATCGTCAAGTAAGTACTGTTCAGGTACTGACTGTGCAGATACCTTCGTCATCGGACTGCCCATGGTACACGGTAGACATTGGCGACCGTCAGGTGACCATGATGGTGGACACAGGTGCGGCAGTCAGCGTCATACCCGTATAGCTACCGAGATGTGATGTCTGACTTCTCCTTGAACCAGGCGAAGGTGAAGCTGGAAGCCTATGGCGGAGCCGGTATCCGCGTGATGGGAGTTTTCAACGCTCCAGTAACAGCTCAATCTGGTCAACGGGTTGATGCTGAGTTATATGTTGCCGATGCTGATATCCCACTGCTGGGTCGTGACTTGCAGAGGAAGTTGGGAGTGACTGTGAAGAACGAGAATTATGTATGTCTTGTCCAGCAGGTGACTCCACTTCCAGGGATCAGTGGCTTCGTCCACAAGGTCAGACTGAGGCCTGGTGCGGAGCCGGCCAAGAAAAAGCTGCGGTCTCTACCGTATGCAGTGCGGGAAGACGTCACCGGACACCTGCTGGAGTTAGAGGCTCCACCTACCGATCGTCTGGCTCCACCAACGACGTCATCTGCACCAGCCATGGCGTGACCCGGGCCGGAGTCCTGCACTGCGACTACAACCCCCACAACTGGACTCGCGCGCTGCTACCTCTGCCTGACTACAAGCCGAAGGCGAGTGCGGTGACAGCGCGGTGCTGGTCCCGGCTGGACAGAGACGAGGTGAACCGGCTGTTAAGTGCGGTTGACTGAGGCCCGGTGTTCGCTAGTGATCGGCCAGAGGTGCAGTGGGACTACTTTTTGACGGTGACGCGTCCTATTCTGGACTCTGTGGCGCCTATGAAACGGCGCAAAGTGTATAACCCGACCGCGCCTTTTGTTACGGATGCAACCCGAGATCGCATGGTGAGGCGGCGCGCGGCGCTCCGAGAACACGACCGCCATATCTACAAGGCCCTCAACCGACAGGTCCAGTCTGCGATCCGACGCGACACGCGTGAGGAGCTGGACAGCCGGCTGCGAGAGGCGGGACCGAGCGGCATGTGGCGCGTGGTCCGGCCTGTCATCGGGTCGAAGCGGCCGGCCCGGTGCACGCCCAGTGCGGACGCGGACGCCCTCAACCGCTACTTCGTGCGAGTTGGCACCGACACGTCCCGCCAGGTGGACTCGTCCGGACCCGAACTGCCGGTCCGCCTACCTCGGATAGCCACCGGCCGCTTCCAGGTGGCACCCATCTCGCCGGATGACTTGTGCCGTGTTATTTCGCGGATGCGCAACACTGCCGCGTGTGGTTCTGACGGGCTTTGTATCCGTTTTGTGAAAATCTGTCTGTCATCACTTAGTCACGTCATTACTCACATTGTAAATAGTAGCCTCGTGTCACATCATGTTCCCGATTCATGGAAGCTAACCCTTGTTCACCCCATCCAGAAGTCGCCCAAATCCACCGAGACCGCCAACTATCGACCCATCTCTATTTTACCCACCATAGCTAAAATCATCGAGCGCGTCGTTTACGAGCAACTCTTTTATTACTTCACCACCCATCACTTGTTTTCGCCAAACCAGCACGGCTTTAGAGGGAATCACTCAACCGGTACCGCACTTTTAACTGTCACTGATAGAGTATTTTCTGCCATGGACCGTAGTGACATCACGCTGTTATGCCTACTTGACTGTTCGAAATGTTTTGATGTGATTCCGCACGACCCTCTTCTCCGAAAACTCGAACTCTATGGCGTCGACATTCGCTGGTTTAAAAGTTATCTTGCTAGCCACTTCCAGCAAATTCAAATTCAGGAATTGTCGGGGCGTTATGTCACATCCGATGCGCTTTTGAACCCAATCGGCACGTACCAGGGCTCTGCGTTGGGACCGCTTTTATTTTCCATTTACGCTAACGACCTACCTTTGTACACAGAGGGCGCGCACGTGGTACAATACGCGGATGACATTCAGGTGGCGGTCTCTGGTGGGACCCGCAACGTCGGCTCCCTGGTCCAGCTCATGAACACAACTTCGCTTTGCTATCCCGGTGGTTTGGCAAAAATGGTATCAAAATCAACGTTAAAAAACTCAGTCCATCATCCTTGGCTCACGGCAAAACATCCAGCTCCTCCCTCCTGTCAACATTATATTTATGGACGCCGACGTCGCCGGTTCCGCCACTGTCCTAAACCTGGGTGTCACACTCGACCAGCACATGACTTTTACCTCTCATGTAGACAGTGTGGTACAGCGATGCACCGGCATGCTCTGCGGCCTGAACCATAGCAGGCATAGTCTACCACAGTCAACTCCGCTGACGATTGTACAGGGGCTCGTCATCTCGCGCATTCGTTATTGTTTGGTAGTGTATGGCGTGTGCAACAGGACTCAGATGAAGCGTGTCCAGAAGTTGCTGATTTTTGCTGCCCGTGTTTTATCTGGACGTAGGAAGTTTGACCACATTAGTGATGTACTCCACAGACTGAACTGGTTTACTGCAGAACACATGTATTTGTATCACGGTCTTAACTTGCGTAAGCTTATGATTTCAACTTCGGAGCCCGAGACCATTGCCGTTGACCTGATCACACGTGGTGACGTTCACCACCGTACCACCCGAAATGCGGACCATCTAGTCACGCCAGCGATCCGATCCGAGTCCGACAGGCGTCGATTCAAATACTCGGTGGTCACCGCGTACAACGCCTTGCCCTCAACAATCAGATGCCTACCAACAACACGCTTCAAAAATGAGCTGAGGCAACACCTGCTGATGAAACAGCGGAGCGGGGTCGGCTAGGTGTGACGAAGCGTGTAAGTGTTTATGCGTGTATTATGTGTCTGTGTGTGTGTGTGTGTGCATGTGTGTGTGTGTGTGTTTGTTTGTGTGTGTGTGTGTGTGAGCTGCGTATGTGTGACGACCACCATGACCATATGTTTTATCATATCGACATGGGGAACAGAATAGCCACAGCACAATGTGGATATGCCTCATGATGTAAAATACAAATACAAAAATGCTCAGGGCGTCATTGAGAGGGTGGAGAGACACGCGTCACCGTGGCTGTCTCCAATCGTGGCAGTTCGGAAGCGAACCGGTAAGCTGAGGGTGTGTCTGGATCTGACTGAGGTGAACAAGATCTAAGGTGGCGAAGACTCTGTGTGAGGTTAATCATGATAATGAGAATGAAAATAACCAGTAACCTCATAATAAGTATGTAAAGTCATAAATTAAGGCCGAAAATATATTAGATATTTCGCTATTGAAGCTTCGTCAGCAAACTGCTGTAGGAGCTTCAATAGCGAAATATCTAATATATTTTCGGCCTTAATTTATTACTTTACATACTTATTATGAGGTTACCGGTTATTTTAATTCTCATTGAGGTGAACAAGGGTGTAGTCGCGAACGGACACCCTATACCCGATATGCAGGAAATGCTTGACCGTTTACAGGGAGCAGTTGTCATGTCCTGTCTAGACATGAAATCTACTTATCACCAGCTAGAGCTGCACGAGAGCTCGCGTGATCTGACGTCGTTCATGCATGAGGGACAGATGTGGAGGTATAAGCGTTGTGCTTTTGGTCTCAAATCACTGCCTCAATGCTTCCAAAAGATGATGGAGTGTGTGCTAGAAGGACTGGATGGCGTTCAAGTGTATCTTGATGACGTGATTGTGTCAGGTCGGTCACAGGAGGAGCACGATCAGCGTCTCAAGAAGGTGATCGAGAGACTGCAGGCCAGGAACATCACCCTGAACTGGGACAAGTGCAAGATGGGAGTCTCTTCTGTCGAGGTCCTGGGATTCACGATCTCTACCAGAGGGGTGGCAGTCTCGTCCCAGCGAGTGCAGGGACTGCAGGACCTGCAGCAGCCAACCACAAGGAAGCAGCTTTATTCGGTCCTGGGAACGCTGGGGTTCTACTCCAAGTTCGTCAAGAACTACAGCACCCGAGTCGAGCCGCTGAGACTTCAGCTCCGCAAAGACGCACCGGAGTTCGCCTGGACACCGGAGATGTCTGCAGCGCTGAATGACGTCATAGAGGCCATTCTGCAGTCTGAGGTGCTGGCGATGTTCAACCCTGAGCTGGAGACTGTCGTCACGACCGACGCCAGTGATGTGGGACTCGGTACGGTTTTGTCGCAGATGCATCCTGAAGGTGAGCGAGTCGTCTGTTTCGCGTCCAGCACGTTGAGCCAGTCACAGAGACGCTACAGCGTGTCAGAGCGAGAAGCTCACGCTTGTGTCTGGGCCTGCGAAAAGTGGCACAAATATCTCTGGGGGCGAGACTTTGTCCTGAGGACTGATCATGCAGCGCTGCGCACTCTAATCACAGCGAATGGCATCGGTCGCGCTGGCATGCGAATGTCGAGATGGGCTGTTCGTCTGATGACTTATTCCTTTTCAGTCCAGCACCTGAAGGGCACGCTCAACCCAGCTGACGGACTATCTCACCTGCCAGGCCCAGCAGTGGAGGTGGAGGACGACGAGTCGCAGCTAGTGGCAACCCTGTCGGCGCGACTGATGGCGGTAAGCCATACCGAGCTTGTTGAAGCTGTCAAGTCTGACCCTGTGATGACGATGCTGGCTGAGCAGCTCCCTCAACTATGGCCATGTCGCATTGGTGATGTCCCAGTTGACCTGAAACCGTTCTACCGATGTCGTGAAGAGCTGAGCTTCATGAATGGTCTGATCTTCAAGGGAGAGAGGGTCGTGGTACCTGAAGGTCTACGGTCGAGGCTGGTGGCGCTGGCTCACGAGAGCCACCAGAGTATCATCCGCACCAAGCAGCGCCTGCGTGGCGCATACTGGTGGCCAGGTCTTGATGCAGCGGTAGAGGATGCCGTGAAGCAATGTGATGCATGTGCTGTCTCTGATAAGACTGCTAAATCCCGCAGAGCACCGCTGACGCCTGTGCCGCTGCCGGACTCTGCGTGGGACAAGCTGAGTATCGACTTCATCGGACCGATGCAAGGACCTCTGCAACAACGGTATGCTGTAGTAATGATCGATTACTATGCAAAGTGGGTAGAAATGGCGTTTGTGAAGGAGCCGTCCAGTGACGCAGTCATCGAGTTCATGGACGTGGTGGCTTCTCGGGAAGGCTTTCCGAAGCAGATCGTGACTGACAGTGGAACGCACTTCACGTCTGGCAAGTTCGCAGCTTACCTGCAGAGCGTGAGTATTGACCACATCCGTGTGTCCCCGTATCACCCAGCAGGAGCGGGCGCAGTCGAGCAGATGAACCGGAGCATCAAGTCTGCGCTCCAGATGGCGGACATTGAAAATGTCGATCGACGGAGGTACATGCAGACCTTCCTGCAAAACTACAGGGCTACGCCACACGCGACGACCGGTAAGAGCCCGTCGGAGCTACTCCACGGGCGTCAGCTTCGAACCAAACTGGATGTTGCGGCTGATGGGGCCAGATGTTGTGCTATGTGCTGTCTAATGGCTCTGCTAGTGACCAGGCAGTGAGGCACCGTGTTGCAGACAGACAGCGAGCGCAGAAGGTCTGGGACATGCGTAATCGAGCTCGTGTTCCTGATTTTGCTGTAGGCGACTGGGTTCGATACCAACTGATGCCGCGTCACCGGAAGGGACGTATTCAATTTTAAGATCGACGGCAGATCGTCCGACAAACCGGACCAGCTTCGCATCGCCTGGACGACGGAACCAGAGTCCACGCTGAGCGACTGCCTAGGTGGACGGCAACGGAAGGCGCGACGTCGGCGGCGGCGGGCGGCGCGGTGGACCAGGACTACTACAGCGACGTGACGCCGCGATCGGTGGCTCCATGCGCCGACGAGCCGCGTCACGAGTGCGACGTCTATTCCGATACCGATCTGGACGACTCTCCCGAGGTTCTGGAGCGTGCCTCATCGCCGCCATCGCCGGCGGCGCCTGTGGTTCCCGATCGGTCGGCGTCTCCGGCGACAGACAGGGGCGCGGCCTGGTGTACTCGATCGGGTCGGTGCGTGCGGCCGCCGGAGCGTTTTGGCTGGTGATTATGTTCAGTTTAATGTGAGTTAACCCGCGCGGCGCTGGGGTCTCCAGCCGAACGCGCGGCGCTGGGGGGGGGGGGTAAATTCCCCCCCCCCCTCGTATCTTCCGAACCAATAACCGCAGCGAGACGCGCAATGCGGCGATCGCAAGCTCTGAACGAGAAGAATCGAATGCCTACTCGAAATTCTTAAAATAAGGTCACATGTCAGGTCACGGTCAGGTCAAATATAAAAATGTAAGTATTTGAGTTTTTGGGCTATACTTACCATCCAAAGCCTTATATTGCAACTATTATCTCACAAAGTGCTCCAGAATGTATAATGCATGTCCCGCATAAGTAAAAGTGAAATTGTAAGCAAAGGTCATGGTCAAGGTCAGGTCACAAAAGGTCACAGGTCTACGAAAGCCATGCGACACATGTTGTATGGGTTATTTTACACGTATAATTCGATAGAAGCAGCCATTGTCACAGCTTGACCCCATATAATGACCCTCAGGTCAAGGTCAGGTCACAATAAGGACAAAATTTGAATTTGTAAAATATAAATAACCATTGCATGTTTCTAGACTAGTTTTGTCTTAGAAATACAGTGGTGGCATTTATTTGTCTGTATCTGGTCAGTAAAAGCCAGAAAACGCAATTAAAAAAAATGACGTCATGAGTTACTTATACTTAGAGAGCTATAAGTCAGTCAAAAATAAAATATTGCTTTCAAATTTGGTTTGAGCATCGGTGATACTCCGTTCTCTAATATATCTTCCGGTTTTTTTAAAATCTTCAAAAAATACTTTTGTGGAAATTCTTCCCAAAAAATATTTTTTTTTGCATTTATCGGATCAAAAACCCAAAATTTTGAAAATCCGAGATAGCCATTTTAAAGACAATGTTAATCCCTTTCTTTTGACGCCTTTTATTTGCAATTTGCATCAACACGCTATTTTCTACGATTTTGCAAACATTAAAAAAAAAACTTCACCAAAAATGACATGACATGACGTCACTAAAACGACATTATCTGCAAAAAAAAATCCACAAATAAAAAAAAAATGTCAGAAGACGTAGAATTGATGCACCATAAGCTACCGTAAGTTTCACTTTGATATCTGTCATAGTTCTCAAGTTATTGAGAAAATCCGGGAGGGGGAAGGGGGGGTAAAATTTATCCCCCCAGCGCCGCGCGGGTTAATGTTCAGTTAACCCTATTTGTAACAGGCTCCTGGCTACCCCTATTTGTAACAGGGGGGGGAGCGGATTCCGCCCCCCCCGGAGATCTCGAGATCTACCCGTCCGATTTTCAAAAATGAAACGGTGTTTGGTTCCTCTCAACACGATCTACATTTCTAAATAATAAAAAATCTACATTTTTGATAGGAGGGCAACAGGGGGGCAAAAACCACACATTTTAGTAGTATTTTTCATCCAACATAGCTTTCATGTTTATCGACCGATTTTAACACAATTAATACGAATCGATAGAGATTGAATTGGAAATTGATATAATGACAGTGGCGTTTGAAAATTCAAATATGATAGGCGTGTGCAGGTCACTCAATATGGGGGTGAAGTAAATGCGTAATATTTTTTTATGTTTTTTTTAAAATAAATAAATGCAATGGTATGTGATTGTGGCATTAGACAAAACATTTAAAAAATCATATTTTTTGCCATAGGCGGTACCAGGTTAGTGAAACAGGGGGGTGAAATTGGAACAAATATTAACCGCAGACAAGTTGCTACCCAGCATTATAAATATGTTACTGATCGTAGATAGTTCCTTTTTGCATGTTGTACTTCATCATAGGCGTATCCAGGATCCAAACTGGGGCGGCTCAATACCTTTTTATAAGTATATTATCCGCTATTATGATACTAACTAGTCAACAGTAACTATTTCACTTACAACTTCAATTAACATTGCTTACCCCCTTTTACCCTACCTGGACTCGCCTATTATCTTATAATCGTTCGTAGAGTAGCCTGTGGTGCGTGTTTCATCCGAAAACTGCAGTATGTTATGTCATTGTACGCCCATGCCTCTTAGTTTCCTTGCAATAATATGACCCCCTTTCTTCCATTCCTGAGCGCGCCTCTGCAAAAAATGACTTTATTCCCTTTTCTGGCCTCATATGTGCATATATCATTATAAGCTAACCGTCTATTGCGCCGTTATCGCTGGCATATCGTCATCACCAAGCCAGTCACCCCCCTTTTCATGTGCCTGAACACGCCCCTGAAACTCTATATGTAATAAATTATGCAAATTATGGAAGCAGAAGCTATCTTTTACATCTTGATAACTATAAATGCCCCTTACATTGCTCTATTTGCTTCCCACCAAGCATTGAATACTTCCTGGAACCCCCCCCCCCTTTCAAGCCCCTGAAACCGCCTCTGCCATGGAGTTTTTATGATATTTCATTAACATCAACTAATTTTAACTTGTTGCAATCACCGTGAACCGATGTAACTCCTTCATACTTGAGGCAGTTAGGAAGAAACCGTGAAGATCGCATTTCCGTATTATCGTCAAATATCGCCTCCGAACTCACCCGAAACTGTACCCTGGAACCGCCTCTGTTCAGGTTAAGAACTTAAAATTTTGACTCCAAATGCGGTATTCAATTCTATGAAAAGTCCCAAAATTCCATGGGCCTGCTCCCAGCCGTTCTGGAGATATCTGCAAAAACATGAGGGGGGGGGGCGGAATCCGCCCCCCCCCCTGTTACAAATAGGGTTAAGGTGAGGGGAAAATGTAGTGTCGTACTTGTACGTAGATGTTGGCCCGTACGTTTATGTATGGCGGTTGACCCTCAGCCAGTCAAGGTCACCTTCACCGGCCGTGACCTGGCGCCGGACCGGGGGAGCCGGCGTCGAGGAGTTTTCTGGGCGGCCGGGCAGGGCGTGGCCGCAGTGGCGCCGAGCAGGTACCGGCTTACCCTCTTGAGTGTGTTATGTCTTGTTTTAAATATCACCGCTTGTGAGAACTTTTCTATGAGTTGGAACTGAGCGGACCGACACGCAGTGACTGGCGGCGACACCACAAATTGACCCTCTCTCCGATATATGAGATACTCATACTCTGGCCCCATCAGCCGCAATATCCAGTTTGGTTCGAAGCTGACGCCCGTGGAGTAGCTCCGACGAGCTCTTACCGGTCGTCGCGTGTGGCGTAGCCCTGTAGTTTTGCAGGAAGGTCTGCATATACCTCCGTCGATCGACATTTTCAATGTCCGCCATCTGGAGCGCAGACTTGATGCTCCGGTTCATCCGCTCGACTGCGCCCGCTCCTGCTGGGTGATAAGGGGACTCACGGATGTGGTCAATACCCACGTTCTGCAGGTAAGCTGCGATCTTGCCAGACGTGAAGTGCGTTCAATTGTCAGTCACGATCTGCTTCGAAAAGCCTTCCCGAGAAGCCACCACGTCCATGAACTCGATGACTGCGTCACTGGACGGCTCCTTCACAAACGCCATTTCTACCCACTTTGAATAGTAATCGATCATTACTACAGCATACCGTTGTTCAGAGGTCCTTGCATCGGTCCGATGAAGTCGATACCCAGCTTGTCCCACGCAGCGTCCGGCAGCGGCACAGGCGTCAGCGGTGCTCTGCGGGATTTAGCAGTCTTATCAGAGACAGCACATGCATCACATTGCTTCACGGCATCCTCTACCGCGGCATCAAGACCTGGCCACCAGTATGCAGCACGCAGGCGCTGTTTGGTGCGGATGATACCCTGGTGGCTCTCGTGAGCCAGCGCCACCAGCCTCGACCGTAGACCTCCCGGTACCACGACCCTCTCTCCCTTGAAGATCAGACCATTTATGCAGCTCAGCTCTTCACGACACTATGTCCTTGGAATATTTAAATTGCATGGCATGACTGTGGACGACCAGAGGCCTCTGGTCTCTGGACCAAAGGCAGGAAGCACCTGTGGGCTCAACTCCATTGTCGGTCTGGGTCACGTACGTGGTATCGTGGTTAGTTACCATCCATCACGATCGAACTGCACGTAAGCCCCGCTTCCCTCGCACGCCGTACCTCCACTTCGACGGTCTCTGGTGGGAACGTCAAGCAGATGTGAGCCGCTATGATGGCGGTCTCCATGTTCATCTGGATCACCCGGTCCGGGGTCATGATCGTCAGCAGCAGGAACAGGATCAGCGTGATCCCTGCTGGTCAGGTCAGGGCAGGTCAGGTTAGGAGTCATGATTTTCAGCAGCAGGAACAGGGTTAGCGTGATCCCTGCCGGTCAGGGCAGGGAAAATCCGGTCAGGTTAGATCAGCTCGAGCTCATACCAGGTAAGGGCAGGTTAGGTCAGACAGCGGCTGGGTCCCATTAGCGGTTGGGTCCTGGGTCCCATTAGCACGTCCCATTAGTTGGAAGTTTGGTCTCACCAATTTTCGCCAGATCTAAGACCATTTTATTGTCAAAGTATTTCTGGTCTTCACCTTACGAGCAAGCACCCCAGTACTATCTTGGGAAACTAACCCATGAAGTAAGATGTAACGTGTAACGTGACGATCTAACGACGTAACGTGACCGCGTGCCGGTGATGTCCAGTGACTTGGTATGACGTCAAACAGTATGACGTCGGACTTACCCACGAATACGATGAGCACGGTGGAGGCCGTTTTGGAGACGACCACGGCCACCGTTTTCCGCTCGTGCGCCAGCGTGGGGATGGGTCGCAGCGTAGGTGTGGTGGGCGGCGGACCTGTTCGGGTCATCAGCGACAGTCAGCGCACAAACTCTCCGTCTCCACGTGCTCTGATATCTCTTTACATAATTTTCATAACTAAAGGCATTTTGAGCTATTTTCCTAACTAAATGTGCATCTATTGCGCGCGTAGTTTTCTCTGAAAGCACTTGAAGCACTTGACACTGCTATGTGATACTAGGGTGGAGATGAAGAAAATGCATGAGACGAAAGGGTGCACATCAGAACTGGCCAAGTCGACGTAATGGCAGCAAGACAAGCTGGTGCCTCCTCTCCGTGGTGCTCCTCGAATCCGTGTTGGAGCAGCAGACAGTGGGGTCATTCACACCGAGACGAAGGCTGCTCGGCCGCTGCACAGCGTCAGCTGCGAGTGGCCGGCGCCCTGTCCTCAAACACCAGCTCACTCCACAGTCCACACACCAGCTCAGCTGACAGTCCACACACCAGCTCAGCTCACAGTCCACACACCAGCTCACTCCACAGTCCACACACCAGCTCACTCCACAGTCCACACACCAGCTCAGCTCACAGTCCACACACCAGCTCAGCTCAGAGTCCACACACCAGCTCAGCTCACAGTCCATACACCAGCTCACTCCACAGTCCACACACCAGCTCACTCCACAGTCCACACACCAGCTCAGCTCACAGTCCACACACCAGCTCAGCTCACAGTCCACACACCAGCTCAGCTCACAGTCCACACACCAGCTCAGCTCACAGTCCATACACCAGCTCAGCTCACAGTCCACACACCAGCTCACTCCACAGTCCACACACCAGCTCACTCCACAGTCCATACACCAGCTCAGCTCACATTCCACACACCAGCTCACTCCACAGTCCACACACCAGCTCAATCCACAGTCCACACACCAACTCAGCTCACATTCCACACACCAGCTCACTCCACAGTCTACACACCAGCTCAGCTCACAGTCCACACACCAGCTCAGCTCACAGTCCACACACCAGCTCAGCTCACAGTCCACACACCAGCTCACTCCACAGTCCATACACCAGCTCACTCCACAGTCCACACACCAGCTCACTCCACAGTCTACACACCAGCTCAGCTCACAGTCCACACACCAGCTCAGCTCACAGTCCACACACCAGCTCAGCTCACAGTCCACACACCAGCTCAGCTCACAGTCCACACACCAGCTCAGCTCACAGTCCACACACTAGCTCACTCCACAGTCCACACACCAGCTCACTCCACAGTCCACACACCAGCTCACTCCACAGTCTACACACCAGCTCAGCTCACAGTCCACACACCAGCTCAGCTCACAGTCCACATACCAGCTCAGCTCACAGTCCACACACCAGCTCAGCTCACAGTCCACACACCAGCTCAGCTCACAGTCCACACACCAGCTAACTCCACAGTCTACACACCAGCTCACTCCACAGTCTACACACCAGCTCACTCCACAGTTCACACACCAGCTCACTCCACAGTCCATACACCAGCTCACTCCAAAGTCCACACACCAGCTCAGCTCACAGTCCACACACCAGCTCAGCTCACAGTCCACACACCAGCTCACTCCACAGTCCACACACCAGCTCACTCCACAGTCCACACACCAGCTCACTCCACAGTCTACACACCAGCCCAGCTCACAGTCCACACACCAGCTCACTCCACAGTCCACACACCAGCTCACTCCACAGTCTACACACCAGCTCAGCTCACAGTCCACACACCAGCTCACTCCGCAGTCTACACACCAGCTCAGCTCACAGTCCACACACCAGCTCAGCTCACAGTCCATACACCAGCTCAGCTCACAGTCCACACACCAGCTCACTCCAAAGTCCACACACCAGCTCACTCCACAGTCCATACACCAGTTCAGCTCACATTCCACACACCAGCTCACTCCACAGTCCACACACCAGCTCACTCCACAGTCCACACACCAACTCAGCTCACATTCCACACACCAGCTCACTCCACAGTCTACACACCAGCTCAGCTCACAGTCCACACACCAGCTCAGCTCACAGTCCACACACCAGCTCAGCTCACAGTCCACACACCAGCTCACTCCACAGTCCACACACCAGCTCACTCCACAGTCCACACACCAGCTCACTCTACAGTCTACACACCGGCTCAGCTCACAGTCCACACATCAGCTCAGCTCACAGTCCACACACCAGCTCAGCTCACAGTCCACACACCAGCTCAGCTCACAGTCCACACCAGCTCAGCTCACAGTCCACACACCAGCTCACTCCACAGTCCACACACCAGCTCACTCCACAGTCCACACACCAGCTCACTCCACAGTCTACACACCAGCTCAGCTCACAGTCCACACACCAGCTCAGCTCACAGTCCACATACCAGCTCAGCTCACAGTCCACACACCAGCTCAGCTCACAGTCCACACACCAGCTCAGCTCACAGTCCACACACCAGCTAACTCCACAGTCTACACACCAGCTCACTCCACAGTCTACACACCAGCTCACTCCACAGTCCACACACCAGCTCACTCCACAGTCCATACACCAGCTCACTCCAAAGTCCACACACCAGCTCAGCTCACATTCCACACACCAGCTCAGCTCACAGTCCACACACCAGCTCACTCCACAGTCTACACACCAGCTCACTCCACAGTCCACACACCAGCTCACTCCACAGTCCACACACCAGCTCACTCCACAGTCTACACACCAGCCCAGCTCACAGTCCACACACCAGCTCACTCCACAGTCCACACACCAGCTCACTCCACAGTCTACACACCAGCTCAGCTCACAGTCCACACACCAGCTCACTCCGCAGTCTACACACCAGCTCAGCTAACAGTCACACACCAGCTCAGCTCACATTCCACACACCAGCTCAGCTCACAGTCCACACACCAGCTCAGCTCACAGTCCACATACCAGCTCAGCTCACAGTCCACACACCAGCTCAGCTCACAGTCCACACACCAGCTCAGCTCACAGTCCACACCCCAGCTCACTCCACAGTCCATACACCAGCTCACTCCACAGTCTACACACCAGCTCACTCCACAGTCCACACACCAGCTCACTCCACAGTCTACACACCAGCTCTGCTCACGGTCCACACACCAGCTCACTCCGCAGTCTACACACCAACTCAGCTCAGTCACACACCAGCTCAGCTCACATTCCACACACCAGCTCAGCTCACAGTCCACACACCAGCTCATCTCACAGTCCACATACCAGCTCAGCTCACAGTCCACACACCAGCTCAGCTCACAGTCTACACACCAGCTCACTCCACAGTCCACACACCAGCTCAGCTCGCAGTCCACACACCTGCTCACTCCACAGTCCACACACCAGCTCACTCCACAGTCCACACACCAGCTCAGCTCACAGTCCACACACCTGCTCACTCCACAGTCCACATACCAGCTCAGCTCACAGTCCACACACCAGCTTAGCTCACAGTCCACACACCAGCTCAGCTCACAGTCCACACACCAGCTCACTCCGCAGTCTACACACCAACTCAGCGCACAGTCACACACCAGCTCAGCTCACATTCCACACACCAGCTCAGCTCACAGTCCACACACCAGCTCAGCTCACAGTCCACATACCAGCTCAGCTCACAGTCCACACACCAGCTCAGCTCACAGTCCACACACCAGCTCAGCTCACAGTCCACACACACCAGCTCAGCTCACAGTCCACATACCAGCTCACTCCACAGTCCACACACCAACTCAGCTCACAGTCCGCACACCAGCTCACTCCACAGTCCACATACCAGCTCAGCTCACAGTCCACACACCAGCTCAGCTCACAGTCCACACACCAGCTCAGCTCACAGTCCACATACCAGCTCAGCTCACAGTCCACACACCAGCTCAGCTCACAGTCCACATACCAGCTCAGCTCACAGTCCACACACACCAGCTCAGCTCACAGTCCACACACCAGCTCACTCCACAGTCCACACACCAACTCAGCTCACAGTCCACACACCAGCTCACTCCACAGTCCACATACCAGCTCAGCTCACATTCCACACACCAGCTCAGCTCACAGTCCACACACCAGCTCACTCCACAGTTCACACACCAGCTCACTCCACAGTCCACACACCAGCTCAGCTCACAGTCTACACACCAGCTCAGCTCACAGTCCACACACCAGCTCACTCCACAGTCCACACACCAACTCAGCTCACAGTCCACACACCAGCTCACTCCACAGTCCACACACCAGCTCAGCGCACAGTCTACACACCAGCTCAGCTCACAGTCCACACACCAGCTCACTCCACAGTCTACACACCAGCTCAGCTCACAGTCCACACATCAGCTCAGCTCACATTCAACACACCAGCTCACTCCACAGTCCACACACTAGCTCACTCCACAGTCCACACACCAACTCAGCTCACAGTCCACACATCAGCTCAGCTCACATTCCACACACCAGCTCACTCCACAGTCCACACACCAACTCACTCCACAGTCCACACACCAGCTCAGCTCACAGTCCACACACCAGCTCAGCTCACAGTCACACACCAACTCAGCTCACAGTCAAACTCCAGCTCAGCTCACAGTCCACGCACCAGCTCAGCTCACAGTCCATACACCAGCTCAGCTCACAGCCCACACACCAGCTCACTCCACAGTCCACATACCAGCTCACTCCACAGTCCACACACCAGCTCACTCCACAGTCTACACACCAGCTCAGCTCACAGTCCACACACCAGCTCAGCTCACAGTCCACACACCAGCTCAGCTCACAGTCCACATACCAGCTCACTCCACGGGCCACACACCAGCTCACTCCACAGTCCACACACCAGCTCACTCCACAGTCCACACACCAGCTCACTCCATAGTCCATACACCAGCTCAGCTCACAGTCCATGCACCAGCTCAGCTCTCAGTCCACACACCAGCTCAGCTCACAGTCCACACACCAGCTCAGCTCACATTTCACACACCAGCTCAGCTCACAGTCCACACACCAGCTCAGCTCACAGTCCACATACCAGCTCACTCCACAGTCCACACACCAACTCAGCTCACATTCCACACGCCAGCTCACTCCTCAGTCCACACACCAGCTCACTACATAGTCCAGACACCAGCTCAGCTCACAGTCCACACACTAGCTTACTCCACAGTCCACACACCAGCCCACTCCACAGTCCACACACCAGCTCAGCTCACAGTCCACACACCAGCTCACTCCACAGTCCACACACCAGCTCAGCTCGCAGTCCACACACCTGCTCACTCCACAGTCCACACACCAGCTCACTCCACAGTCCACACACCAGCTCAGCTCACAGTCCACACACCTTCTCACTCCACAGTCCACATACCAGCTCAGCTCACAGTCCACACACCAGCTTAGCTCACAGTCCACACACCAGCTCAGCTCACAGTCCACACACCAGCTCACTCCACAGTCCACACACCAACTCAGCTCACAGTCCACACACCAGCTCACTCCACAGTCCACATACCAGCTCACTCCACAGTCCACACACCAGCTCAACTCACAGTCCACACACCAGCTCAGCTCACAGTCCACACACCAGCTCACTCCACAGTCCACACACCAGCTCACTCCACAGTCCACACACCAGCTCAGCTCACAGTCTATACACCAGCTCACTCCACAGTCCACACACCAGCTCAGCTCACAGTCCCCACACCAGCTCAGCTGGCAGTCCACACATCAGCTCAGCTCACAGTCCACACACCAGCTCACTCCACAGTCCACACACCAGCTCACTCCACAGTCCACACACCAGCTCACTCCACAGTCCACACACCAGCTCAGCTCATAGTTCACACACCAGCTCAGCTCACAGTCCACACACCAGCTCAGCTCACAGTCCACACACCAGCTCAGCTGACAGTCCACACATCAGCTCAGCTCACAGTCTACACACCAGCTCAGCTCACAGTCCACACACCAGCTCAGCTCACATTCCACACACCAACTCAGCTCACAGTCCACACACCAGCTCAGCTCAACGTCCACACACCAGCTCAGCTCACAGTCTTGACGCGATTGGCACGATGCTCCTGCATTTGGTCAATTCCAGCATCTCTCTCTCGGATGTTCCTCAATCCTGGAAACACTCCCTTGTTTACCCAATCCATAAAGCCGGTGATCCTTCTGATCCATCCAACTTCCGGCCAATTTCTATAGTTCCAGTCATCTCCAAAATTGTACAGCGGTCCATCAACAGCTCTAGAATTACCTCCTTTCTTCAACTCAGCACGGTTTTAGTCCTCGTCACTCGACGGAATCCGCCCTGATATCCATATCCGATCATATCCTTTCAGCTAACGACCGTGGAGAGCTGTCCCTCCTCTGCCTGCTGGATTTGAGCAAGTGTTTTGATGTGATAGACCACGCTAAATTATTGACAAAATTGCAGCTTTTCGGAATTGATATCACTTGTTTTTCTGCTTCCCTTCGGAATCACACTCAAAGCGTGGGCTTTACTGACGCTCTGGGCAACACAAAATTTCAGCTCCGCTTCCCAACAGTATCGGGGCTTTCCAGGGTTCTTCCCTCAGCCCTCTACTCTACTGCGTCTTCGCCAACGACCTCAGCTTGTTCTCCGAGGACGCAGTGGTAGTACATAGGGGCGTAGGTAGGATTTCGCCCAGGGGAGGAGTGGGCAATGGGATCAGAGGGGCCCTCGTAGCCAAGGGGCCCACATCATTAAAACAGTACAGTACGTTGTATGTTGTAAAACAACGACAAATAAGTTTTCGACAACGATTTTTTTTCATTTTTGGGAGTGAAAAACACAATTTCGAAAATCCGAGATAGTCATTTTAATATTTTTTCATTTACTATTTTAAACATTTTTTACTTGCAATTTTCGTCAAAACTCGAATTTCTATGATTTTTCAAGCATGTTTATTGTTTGTCCACCAAAAATTACGACATGACGTGATTAAAACGGCATTATCTCCCAAAGTAATCTACAATTTTCATTGAAATGTTGTGATAAGACGTATAAGTGATGCAGCATAAGGTACTGAAGGATTGACGTCGATATCTATCATTGTTTTCAAGTACCAAAATCCGGGAGGGGGAGGGGGGGGGGGCAGATTCAGCCACCTCCAGCGGGGCGCGGATTAATGCAAATATTATCCTCAATCTTCTTCAATTCGGATTCAGGAAACAACACAGTACGTACATGCCGATTGTTCAAATGTACGATGAAATTTACAAAATCTTAAAAAAATTACAAAATCACATGCTCCACCTTGATTTACAGAAAGCTTTGGATACAGTTTGCTTGGCAATTCTCTTGAAAAAATACACCGCATTGTGATACGAGGGGTTTCTACAACACGATAGTCATATATTAATAAGAGGCATACAATGGCAATAATAGATGAGGTTGCATCTAAGAACAAATCATGAAAATTGGCGTCCCACAGGGTTCAATTTTAGGTCCTCTTTTATGTATTTTCTATATTAATCACATCAGCAATACAACAGAAACAGGTACCTTTTACTTATTTGCTGATGATATACGGCAATTTATATTCAAGCTAGTGAAGTTGAAGAGCTGAAAATAAAGATTAATGAATTAATTTAAAAAATAACGAGTTGTTCTATGTAAATATAGTATCACTAAATGCATCAAAGACAAATTACCAAATCTATTCAAGATCAGTGACGTGACAAGATCTTGACATAGTATTAACCCGCGCACTGCAGTGGGGGGGGGGGTTGATTTCCGCCCCCCCCCGTCAGATTTTTCGCAGATAGCGAAAAAACGGCGGCGCACAGCGCTGCAGGATTTTAGCACTCCTGTTAGGACATCAATTGCGCACACTTTGAAAAACAAATAACCTCGGGTCATCTCAGGTCAGGTCACCAGGCCAGGTCAAGTGACCCCACCTCCAAAAATGCTTGCAGTTGTGTCAAAGCCAGAGTTTCTCACCGATCAGTTTGCAACTTACAGGATGTCATGAGGGCATAAGTACTTACAATTCGTTAATCTCGGAATTTTGATATCGGTCCCCTAAGGTCAGGTCAATTGCGTAACCTCCCCATAATAAGTCAATGGGGAAATATACAAATGCTTCCTATTTCAAGGATATCCATGATATTAGTCCAATTACTTCTGGATCATGTTATTATAGGTTATTCTTGATGATATAAGTGTAAGTTTTGTTCAGTAACCCCTATGGGGTAATTTTAGGTCATCCGAGGTTACCATCACTGTTTTGTAAATAACTCCCGAGATAATGAAGATAGAGAAGTAAAACAGACAGCAATGTCTTTGTATTGTCGAGACATACGTCTTCCTATATGCAACATGCTCTACTTGGGTCACCACTTGACCTTGACCTGAGGTCAAATTTTCAATTGATTTTAACAAGATCATCCTATATATCATTCGAAGCGCCTTGCCAATATAAACACAATGGCGTAATCAGTTCTCGGTTATCTTTATTATGTACAACGTTAATAGCGAAACACGATTTTGCACACACAAAAATCAGCATTTTCCCCCCTTTTTTGACCTCTGGAGCCTCAAATATTGACCTGAGATCAAATTTGAGGAGACAATGTCGATTAAAAACTTAACTGGCTGGCGATTGTTTTGCTGTTTGCTTCTAACTAGCATAGTTTCCGAGATATATGGGAATTGTTGAGTGTCTTATAACGTTGCTGAACGGTTGGCCTATGCTGGTCTGATTGCGCCAAAATGTAGTCATTCAGTCCATGCATACTCGTAATACGGAATCATGAAATTAAAAAAGACTTGCTCTTTGTTCAGTGACGGGAGTAACTAATTGCCATGACATAATGATTTTACTGGAAATATGATGATGATGATTGGTGTTATAGGGCGCTCCGACACTCGAAATATGATTGTGAGGATCATATTATGCAGATCAACCTGTTCGCTATATATACAAGACTATGAGCTATACAAAGCCGGTGGCTGGAATTCCGGCCCGGCGGGCCTGGTGCTGATCCGGAACTGGCTGTCTCGCTATCTTGCCGAGTCCGTCCCAGTCCTTGTCAAGCTGTTGATTCAGCATGAGCAGTGCAGTGCATGTGGTGTGCTTAACCTTAACCACGTCCAACTCAGGATTTTCCTAGATAAATATTGCATTATGCAACTATTGAATTGGTGCAGTGTTTGTGGCAGTGTTGTCAATCTTATTCATAATTATGCATCTCTATTTCCGACATCTGCAATCCAATCCAGCGCTCAGCCGGCAGTGATGTAGGTTCAATGTGAGGAGCTATTTTGATAATGATACTGTGCAAAATATGAGAGCATTTAGTATGATAACACGGATCCTATACTTGCAATAAACACGCAATGCATGGTCAAAACGCAACAACACGCAACTACTCAAATAGTCCCGTTATTGCAAAAGACACTGGATTGTAATACAAGTGGAGACTTTCTAATCACTCAAACATTGCGGATAGCCGTTATTGTATAGCTTAACCACATGATTTCGTGAAATATCGTATAGCTTAACCACGGGCTGCAACTGATTGAATTTGCAATACCTGTAGGTATTAGCCACGGGCTGCCTTTAGGAAGAACAAATAAAGGATCAAATTTGCAGAAGCCAAGCTCATCTGCGTAACGATTGGTAAAATAATTATTTTTCGACAATAATCATGACTTAAACATTACAATAACCCGTTTATGTGGTGTTGCAACTTGCGAGTCATTAATCGATCAATACATTGGATGTTGAAAACTCCGATGTCTCTTCTGTTTTTTTAATTACACAAACAAGAATAGTTAATTGCAAGATTTGAAATACCACATTACGCAGGCTAGGGCCAAACAGTTGCACCTCTGCTCTTACTCACGATCACGTATTGGTCTGCAACACGTAACAATGCCCGACCGGGTGGGGCGGGGAAGAGAGGGGCGGGTGACACGAGTCACGACCTTTGACCGGTCACCCCCCCCCCCCTCCCTTCTCGGACCGGATTGGCCATCAGGCGCTCCGAATGTGCTGGAGCTCTCAAACTGTTGTGGTTAGTTCGGTGGAGCGCCGCACGCCGTGGATAGTTACTTTCGAGAGAGAATGTACATGCCTATGTGTAAACCATTACCCTAACAACCTCGGCAACGTAACAACCTCGGCAACGTAACAACCTCACCAATAAAACAACCTCAACAGCCAAACAACCTCAACATATCAATGCAATCTATGAAATTCAGAGCCCCTGCTCCACTGGAATTACAAATTTGTAATAACAATTTTGTGTTCTCTTCCGTAAGCCTTTGAGAAATAGAACATTTGTACTCGTAATTCCAAACATTTATACAAACAAAATCTTTGCAAACTGAGTTTGTTAATTGTAAATTGAGATTTACTGGCCTGAAGTTTTGTGAAAGTCAAATTACAAGCATTGGTAACAATTCTTTGTAATAACAAATAAATTATTTGCACTTACAAACAATTTTCTTTGTGAAATAGGCCTCAGATTAAGTGTTGACGTAGTGTTCGATTTGCCAGTTCTATAGAGTACTAACTGCATAACTCTTTTCAGATTGTGCGACACAGATAAGCATTTTAGTTAATTGCGATGTAATTCAAGTTCATTTGCTAAAATGCTGCTGCACGAAGTTAGCATATCTTCATATTTGAGGTTAATCTTTAACATCTGTATTAGAGTTCTATGCACGGCCGTCCGTGGGGCGGCTAGCCCCATGGACGGCCGTACCCTACGACTAATGGGGCGGGCCGGTCTGAAAAATCTCCAGAACATGGCCACGGCTGTGGCTACGGCTGTGGCTACGGCTGTGGTCTAGCTGAGCTTTTATATTTGTTAATCATGCTTCCAAAAGCAACAGTTCCTTGAATATAACTTAATATGTTGCTGTAGTGGTCAGACACACAAAATAACAATATTTTGCCACATTACAATGTCACAGATAAATTATAATTATTGATAACCTTCACTGAAATAAAGATCAAGACAGCGGACTATTGACATCGACAAGGAGACAAGAGGACAGCCATCAGGTCAGTCGGGTCCAGTCAGGTGAGTGAAGTGTGAACCAAATGCAGGGGTGGTAAAAGTGCTTTGAGTGGCCCCGACCATAAGCGGCACATAAACAAAAATGACAAAAATGGGCTGCAATTGCTAACCTACCTGCTATTGGGCTGCAATTGCTAACCTGCTAAAATGGCTATTTTTGTAGCACCAGCAGATAAACAGTAGAAACATCCACCCATGCTATTCATTGGATACACTTAACAGCTTATTTTCTACAAATTTTAACTGAAAATTAGCACATTTTTTGTTGAAAAAAAATGATCGGTCGACTGTCGGCCGGCTGCTCACATTTGGCCACGGCTGTGGGCGGCTGCGGCTGTGGCGCCACATCTGTGGGGCGGATAGGCAAAGGGAAAGTACAGCCGAGTAGAACTCTAATCTGTATGCTGCAAAATATTATTATCTTTGCATCCTGCAGGGTGCAAAGATGCAGCTCGAGATTTGAGTTTATTACGCGTTCGCTCGTCCTTCCGTGGTGTATGGTGGGAACAAATGAATATGAACGGTCGCGGTCGGGCCCACCCGACCCGGCCCGTGGCGACGCTTTTGAGAAGCTAATATCTCTGCAACCGCACGTCCGATTGACAAGCGGGCTTCTTTGCTGAGCAGCCACATCCAACCTACCCTGTTTGAGAACAATGCCGACTCACGTGGGTGACTACCACTGCGCGTGGCGCGTGCCGCGTGAGGGGTGTTGAAAGTGTTTCTAGCAAAAACTCCGCAAAAGCTGGGCAAATTGTGTGAAAATTTGGTGTGTGGCTAGGGACCACTCAGCCGCCACTTTCCCGCAAGTCAGGGGTGGGGTGTCTCTGCACGTGCGCAGGTGCACACCCTTATTCTCTATCTCAGGAACGGCTGAGCCGATTGTTTTCTAATTTTGTGTGTGGTTAGGGACCTCTCCGCCGCCGCCTTCCCACAAGTCAGGGGTGGGGTGCCTCGGCATGTGCGCACTGTCTTTGTCCTGCCTACCGTCCAGCCTATACCACAGCCTTTGTATCTCACAAACTACTTGCCCGATAACGTTGAAATTCACCATACATTTCCTTCGCGATCGCTCGTTCATCGCCAACTATTGCGCCTTACTGGTTTTACACGTTTATGGTCTGGGTGCTTAAGTGAAGTCAATGCTCTAGCTTGAGCGTGCAGTCGGGTTGGGTTATATATAACCACTTGCCACGTGCCACTTTTTCGCAATGCTCTTTGTTTTGTTTTTTGTTTCTTTACCAAAAGTATACATGCTCAGTTTTTCGATTTTAATATTCTTGCAAAAACTGGTTTTCGCACGAGTTCGTAACAAGCCACAGAGACGTCATCGAAGGCAAGATTGTCTGCAGTCAACCTAACGGATTCTGAAATGTCCGGTTTTCATTCCTGCTGACATATGTGCTTAGATAAGATAAGGTATTTCTGTCATTAACTAATAACTTAACATGATAATAACTAAACGAAAATGGGTGAATAGGTCAGGAAATATGGATTTATCCGACGTTGAAGTGAATGCGCCAAGCACCAGACAAATAATATGCATAATAATTTGCGTATTTTCTTATATGAGATGATCCAATATATAGAAGCTGATCGAATTCTCATGATTTTTGTCTCAATTTATTACAACAAGCAATGATTTGTCATGCGCCATAGTACCAATGAGGTTTTCGTCATTAAAACACGAATGACGGTCCTTGGACGACTGCTATGCTAGCTTTACCAGTCACGATCCAAACAAGTTAAGTCGAGCGCTCGCAGCCTAGTCATCAAAGACTGATTACTGAGGCCGTAATTATACAGCAAGAGACGAATGATGGTAACTCGTTAAACCTACGAAACAAACGACAATACGCACAGCCCCGCGTCGCATTGCTTTTAGTATTTTTCTTCTAATCTTCTGGTACATAGGTGATTTTGAATGAGAGCAGCCCCGTTACATGTACTGTGTGCAGGCACTGTGAATAACTTATTCAGCCGCACATCAAAGCATAAAGCGGAGACATGTCCTTTGTCACGGCAGTCTGCAATACTTTGGAACACCGAATACTTTAAGCACTCCGTACTCTTTGGAGTAGAGGAAATGTACACATATACTTTCAGAAAGCACTGGGCAGTGGACATTCCGCTGTTGCTGTTGCAACTAAGCGTTGCTGTAGTTGGTGGTTTGGATCACAACCTCGTGAGACTAAATGTGGGTGAACATCGTTTGCCTGCAGCCCATTGTCGTGAGTTTGTCGTGTCTCGGTGATGCTTGCCTCGCCTGCTGTCCGTGACCAGAAGACAGGGGCGGCGGAAGAGGGGAGACAGGGAGGGGGGGGGGGGGGAGTTGTCCCCCCAAACTCAACCGAGGGGCTCTTTGTGTTTGGCAGGGGCTGCTGGCCTGAAAAGGGGCGCTCTGGCCGCCTGAGAGGGGGTGCTCTGGCCGCATGAGAGGGGGTGCTCTGGTCGCCTGAGAGAGAGAGAGAGAGAGAGAGAGAGAGAGAGAGAGAGAGAGAGAGAGAGAGCGAGAGAGAGAGAGAGAGAGAGAGAGAGAGAGAGAGAGAGAGAGAGAGAGAGAGAGAGAGAGAGAGAGAGAGCGAGAGCGAGAGCGAGAGCGAGAGCGAGAGCGAGAGCGAGAGCGAGAGCGAGAGCGAGAGCGAGAGCGAGAGAGAGAGAGAGAGAGAGAGAGAGAGAGAGAGAGAGCGAGAGCGAGAGCGAGAGCGAGAGCGAGAGCGAGAGCGAGAGCGAGAGAGAGAGCGAGAGCGAGAGCGAGAGCGAGAGCGAGAGCGAGAGCGAGAGCGAGAGCGAGAGCGAGAGCGAGAGCGAGAGCGAGAGCGAGAGCGAGAGCGAGAGCGAGAGCGAGAGCGAGAGCGAGAGCGAGAGCGAGAGCGAGAGCGAGAGCGAGAGCGAGAGCGAGAGCGAGAGCGAGAGCGAGAGCGAGAGCGAGAGCGAGAGCGAGAGCGAGAGCGAGAGCGAGAGCGAGAGCGAGAGCGAGAGCGAGAGCGAGAGCGAGAGCGAGAGCGAGAGCGAGAGCGAGAGCGAGAGCGAGAGCGAGAGCGAGAGCGAGAGCGAGAGCGAGAGCGAGAGCGAGAGCGAGAGCGAGAGCGAGAGCGAGAGCGAGAGCGAGAGCGAGAGCGAGAGCGAGAGCGAGAGCGAGAGCGAGAGCGAGAGCGAGAGCGAGAGCGAGAGCGAGAGCGAGAGCGAGAGCGAGAGCGAGAGCGAGAGCGAGAGCGAGAGCGAGAGCGAGAGCGAGAGCGAGAGCGAGAGCGAGAGCGAGAGCGAGAGCGAGAGCGAGAGCGAGAGCGAGAGCGAGAGCGAGAGCGAGAGCGAGAGCGAGAGCGAGAGCGAGAGCGAGAGCGAGAGCGAGAGCGAGAGCGAGAGCGAGAGCGAGAGCGAGAGCGAGAGCGAGAGCGAGAGCGAGAGCGAGAGCGAGAGCGAGAGCGAGAGCGAGAGCGAGAGCGAGAGCGAGAGCGAGAGCGAGAGCGAGAGCGAGAGCGAGAGCGAGAGCGAGAGCGAGAGCGAGAGCGAGAGCGAGAGCGAGAGCGAGAGCGAGAGCGAGAGCGAGAGCGAGAGCGAGAGCGAGAGCGAGAGCGAGAGCGAGAGCGAGAGCGAGAGCGAGAGCGAGAGCGAGAGCGAGAGCGAGAGCGAGAGCGAGAGCGAGAGCGAGAGCGAGAGCGAGAGCGAGAGCGAGAGCGAGAGCGAGAGCGAGAGCGAGAGCGAGAGCGAGAGCGAGAGCGAGAGCGAGAGCGAGAGCGAGAGCGAGAGCGAGAGCGAGAGCGAGAGCGAGAGCGAGAGCGAGAGCGAGAGCGAGAGCGAGAGCGAGAGCGAGAGCGAGAGCGAGAGCGAGAGCGAGAGCGAGAGCGAGAGCGAGAGCGAGAGCGAGAGCGAGAGCGAGAGCGAGAGCGAGAGCGAGAGCGAGAGCGAGAGCGAGAGCGAGAGCGAGAGCGAGAGCGAGAGCGAGAGCGAGAGCGAGAGCGAGAGCGAGAGCGAGAGCGAGAGCGAGAGCGAGAGCGAGAGCGAGAGCGAGAGCGAGAGCGAGAGCGAGAGCGAGAGCGAGAGCGAGAGCGAGAGCGAGAGCGAGAGCGAGAGCGAGAGCGAGAGCGAGAGCGAGAGCGAGAGCGAGAGCGAGAGCGAGAGCGAGAGCGAGAGCGAGAGCGAGAGCGAGAGCGAGAGCGAGAGCGAGAGCGAGAGCGAGAGCGAGAGCGAGAGCGAGAGCGAGAGCGAGAGCGAGAGCGAGAGCGAGAGCGAGAGCGAGAGCGAGAGCGAGAGCGAGAGCGAGAGCGAGAGCGAGAGCGAGAGCGAGAGCGAGAGCGAGAGCGAGAGCGAGAGCGAGAGCGAGAGCGAGAGCGAGAGCGAGAGCGAGAGCGAGAGCGAGAGCGAGAGCGAGAGCGAGAGCGAGAGCGAGAGCGAGAGCGAGAGCGAGAGCGAGAGCGAGAGCGAGAGCGAGAGCGAGAGCGAGAGCGAGAGCGAGAGCGAGAGCGAGAGCGAGAGCGAGAGCGAGAGCGAGAGCGAGAGCGAGAGCGAGAGCGAGAGCGAGAGCGAGAGCGAGAGCGAGAGCGAGAGCGAGAGCGAGAGCGAGAGCGAGAGCGAGAGCGAGAGCGAGAGCGAGAGCGAGAGCGAGAGCGAGAGCGAGAGCGAGAGCGAGAGCGAGAGCGAGAGCGAGAGCGAGAGCGAGAGCGAGAGCGAGAGCGAGAGCGAGAGCGAGAGCGAGAGCGAGAGCGAGAGCGAGAGCGAGAGCGAGAGCGAGAGCGAGAGCGAGAGCGAGAGCGAGAGCGAGAGCGAGAGCGAGAGCGAGAGCGAGAGCGAGAGCGAGAGCGAGAGCGAGAGCGAGAGCGAGAGCGAGAGCGAGAGCGAGAGCGAGAGCGAGAGCGAGAGCGAGAGCGAGAGCGAGAGCGAGAGCGAGAGCGAGAGCGAGAGCGAGAGCGAGAGCGAGAGCGAGAGCGAGAGCGAGAGCGAGAGCGAGAGCGAGAGCGAGAGCGAGAGCGAGAGCGAGAGCGAGAGCGAGAGCGAGAGCGAGAGCGAGAGCGAGAGCGAGAGCGAGAGCGAGAGCGAGAGCGAGAGCGAGAGCGAGAGCGAGAGCGAGAGCGAGAGCGAGAGCGAGAGCGAGAGCGAGAGCGAGAGCGAGAGCGAGAGCGAGAGCGAGAGCGAGAGCGAGAGCGAGAGCGAGAGCGAGAGCGAGAGCGAGAGCGAGAGCGAGAGCGAGAGCGAGAGCGAGAGCGAGAGCGAGAGCGAGAGCGAGAGCGAGAGCGAGAGCGAGAGCGAGAGCGAGAGCGAGAGCGAGAGCGAGAGCGAGAGCGAGAGCGAGAGCGAGAGCGAGAGCGAGAGCGAGAGCGAGAGCGAGAGCGAGAGCGAGAGCGAGAGCGAGAGCGAGAGCGAGAGCGAGAGCGAGAGCGAGAGCGAGAGCGAGAGCGAGAGCGAGAGCGAGAGCGAGAGCGAGAGCGAGAGCGAGAGCGAGAGCGAGAGCGAGAGCGAGAGCGAGAGCGAGAGCGAGAGCGAGAGCGAGAGCGAGAGCGAGAGCGAGAGCGAGAGCGAGAGCGAGAGCGAGAGCGAGAGCGAGAGCGAGAGCGAGAGCGAGAGCGAGAGCGAGAGCGAGAGCGAGAGCGAGAGCGAGAGCGAGAGCGAGAGCGAGAGCGAGAGCGAGAGCGAGAGCGAGAGCGAGAGCGAGAGCGAGAGCGAGAGCGAGAGCGAGAGCGAGAGCGAGAGCGAGAGCGAGAGCGAGAGCGAGAGCGAGAGCGAGAGCGAGAGCGAGAGCGAGAGCGAGAGCGAGAGCGAGAGCGAGAGCGAGAGCGAGAGCGAGAGCGAGAGCGAGAGCGAGAGCGAGAGCGAGAGCGAGAGCGAGAGCGAGAGCGAGAGCGAGAGCGAGAGCGAGAGCGAGAGCGAGAGCGAGAGCGAGAGCGAGAGCGAGAGCGAGAGCGAGAGCGAGAGCGAGAGCGAGAGCGAGAGCGAGAGCGAGAGCGAGAGCGAGAGCGAGAGCGAGAGCGAGAGCGAGAGCGAGAGCGAGAGCGAGAGCGAGAGCGAGAGCGAGAGCGAGAGCGAGAGCGAGAGCGAGAGCGAGAGCGAGAGCGAGAGCGAGAGCGAGAGCGAGAGCGAGAGCGAGAGCGAGAGCGAGAGCGAGAGCGAGAGCGAGAGCGAGAGCGAGAGCGAGAGCGAGAGCGAGAGCGAGAGCGAGAGCGAGAGCGAGAGCGAGAGCGAGAGCGAGAGCGAGAGCGAGAGCGAGAGCGAGAGCGAGAGCGAGAGCGAGAGCGAGAGCGAGAGCGAGAGCGAGAGCGAGAGCGAGAGCGAGAGCGAGAGCGAGAGCGAGAGCGAGAGCGAGAGCGAGAGCGAGAGCGAGAGCGAGAGCGAGAGCGAGAGCGAGAGCGAGAGCGAGAGCGAGAGCGAGAGCGAGAGCGAGAGCGAGAGCGAGAGCGAGAGCGAGAGCGAGAGCGAGAGCGAGAGCGAGAGCGAGAGCGAGAGCGAGAGCGAGAGCGAGAGCGAGAGCGAGAGCGAGAGCGAGAGCGAGAGCGAGAGCGAGAGCGAGAGCGAGAGCGAGAGCGAGAGCGAGAGCGAGAGCGAGAGCGAGAGCGAGAGCGAGAGCGAGGGCGAGGGCGAGGGCGAGGGCGAGGGCGAGGGCGAGGGCGAGGGCGAGGGCGAGGGCGAGGGCGAGGGCGAGGGCGAGGGCGAGGGCGAGGGCGAGGGCGAGGGCGAGGGCGAGGGCGAGGGCGAGGGCGAGGGCGAGGGCGAGGGCGAGGCGAGAGGCGAGGGCGAGAGCGAGAGCGAGGAGCGAGAGCGAGAGCGAGAGCGAGAGCGAGAGCGAGAGCGAGAGCGAGAGCGAGAGCGAGAGCGAGAGCGAGAGCGAGAGCGAGAGCGAGAGCGAGAGCGAGAGCGAGAGCGAGAGCGAGAGCGAGAGCGAGAGCGAGAGCGAGAGCGAGAGCGAGAGCGAGAGCGAGA